>JBBBDQ010001515.1:1552500-1767500 GCA_037127315.1 Ascarosepion bandense | reverse complement strand
AAAGAATTTTCAAAACATATACTATTAAATATAAAAAAAATGAATGTATATTATGTTTAATCATGATCCATTCTCAACATCGTATTTTGGCTTTAATTTCAAGTGAAAATGAAGACAAAAATTGTCACAAATTTGGACATTTTTTATTATGCTGGTTTAAAGCTTTCAGCTGACATGAGTAATTTTCAGAGAGGTTGCATGAACGTTAACATAAAGACACCAACTACCAAAGATGTTTTTATCTTGCGTTGACATAAAACATTGCTATGCAACGATCACAGTCACCGACTGGCAGACGCAGATTGTAAATTTGTAATGCTTTCCTCCCTATTATGTTTTTGAGTTTTGTTTCATCAGGATTGTAATTAATATACATTAGATTGCAATAGCATAGGTTACTACTGCTATGATTGTTTTGGCGTACACTATCATTATGTTTAGAACGGCTTATTTTTAAACACAATAGATATTCTTTGTTTGGTATATTTAACCATATATATATATATATATTCGAACACCCAAAGTACACATGCATACGTCCACATATACCTATACACATGCCTTAAAACATGTACATATGCATTTGTTTGTAAATGCCTGAATAGCAAATTTACAATCAGATAAATAAATAGATAAAAGAAAATAATAATCGATTCTATTTCATGCATCAATGCCTTATTTTCCATTCACAAAGTTTTTTGATGAATCCACATTTTTAAGGAACAAAAATATAAGTAAACTAAAGTAAACATTTTAAAAAGAAATTTTGTTTTTATGAAAACGGAATCATGTTTACGATTCTAACTGAAATTTACTAAAGGCGAAATTTGAAAGTTAATCATGGCTGATTGCCATAGCATTGCCCTAAGCACTCCGCACTGTCGACGCCTAATTATTTCCTAATATTTATAATTGGTGTAGCTTGGCACCTTTTACTTCTCATCTGTGTCTTTCATGAATTTATGCTGCATCAATTAGAATATTAAACAGAAGTCAAATAATAATTATACATACGAAAATGATGACCCAGTATCATTATTCATATAATTTATCCTGTTATAAAATACGTATTCATAATACGTATGATAATATATAAAGTACGTATTCAAATATATTTATAATGTTACGGAAATCAACGAATTTTAACGAAACTTGGTTATAAGCAACCGAAAATTTGAAATGAATTGTTTGAACATTATTTTTTATCGATACTTGTATTTAAGTAGATATTCTGTTTTTAATGAAACAGACTTATATATTTATTTCTACCGGCCTGATTATTTACGATAAATTTATATTACGAAAATGTGTGCCATAATGTATCGATAAAAAAATAATAATTTTCAAACAATTCATTTCATATATATATATATATATATATATATATATATGAAAACAGACTTCTATCTCCTTTAACACTTCCCGAGACGAAACGCGTGGGTAAGGTAAATAAATTATCCTGTTGTAAAGTACGTATTCATAATACGTATCAAAATATATAAAGTATGTATTCATATATATAAATGCATACAGACTTCTATGTCGTTTATTTCTTCACGGGACGAAACGCGTGGGTAAGGAAAGTTTTCTTTTTTGTCGTCATTCATATAATCTTTTACAGATATACTCTATATGAAACTTTTTCACATACACACATGCATCTATCTATCTATCTATCTATCTATCTATCTATCTATCTATCTATCTATCTATCTCACGCTGCATCTCTCTGAACACAGCTCAATTCGATCTGATTTAAATACGCGTAGAGACATACCAAATACTATCCGTAACATACTTGTTAACAACACAAATGTACTAGTATCATCAATATGAAAAAAAATAGATGCCTTATTGAGAGAACAAGAAAAACCCAATATCAGCTGCGAACACGCTACAGACGTGCATACTGTGTTCGGTATATGAAACATACACACTACTTTACAAATATCCATAACACTACTTACGCTGTTAAATGTAAAATAACATCCATTCCGGAAAATAGCTAGAGATATAGATAAAAGAGTTTCGATAAACAAATCATCTGGACAATTTTTATATAATTTATGTCCCCAAAAGAAATAAACAATGAAGGGTTTATTATTAGTACCAGAGATACAATCTCTGAACGGGCATGTAAATTGATACACTACATTGGTTGTAGGTTTTACATATTAACGTCCCTGCAACCTCTCTGAAGATAGCTCGTGTGGGCCGAAAACTTAGAACCAACTTAATAAAAATTATCCAAATGTTGGAAAATTTTGTCTTTATATTCACCTGAAATTAAAGGCAAAATACGAAGTTTAGAACCGATCATGATTAAACATACTAGATATTCATTGTCTCTTATATTTAACAGTATATGCTTAGAAATATATATATATATATATATTTGGGAAGAAGAATTTCTTTTGAACGTGTTTGACTAAATATGACAGACATGATTCATATTTTCCCAGATTTGTTTCATCTCTCGTATTGGTGAGTGTATGGGAGAGAAAATAATTTTCCATTCTGCATATATGTATTTCTAAAGAAGTAATATATATATTTTTTTTAATCATATCACCCCGAGCAAGGCGGTAAGGCCACTGATGTGCAGGGGGCTACGTAAAAGTGAAAAGATTAGAAGAGAGAAAGCCGGAAACCACATCCTAAACAGGGAACAAGGGAGGGGACCCTACACCTGTTCAATAGACGGGGGTGGAGTTTGCATGTTTTTATTTTTTAATCCAACAGATATTATCGCTTAACACTTATTTTTAGTGGATTTCCATATTTGAATAAACACTTTATTTATTAAACGACATATTCATTTCTTTTTGTTTACTGTATTAAATATTTAAGAAACCTTATAAAAACAACATATGTTTGAAAATAGGTGTGACTGTGTGCCCTCCTTTCCAGGCCGTAGATGAAAATAAATAAATTATATACTGTTCAATAGATAAAATTTGTGTTTACTCAAATGTGAGTTAGGTATCCGTTAAAAATAATGTATAACTGATTTCATATATATATATATATATATATATATATATATATATGTATTGTGTTGGGAGACAAAAACATTAAAACTGTCCATGACCTATACTAACGCTCTGGACTGGCTCCACATGGAATCCGGCTGTTTCCCAAGCCTAAAGAAAATCTCCGGTTTAGTCATTTCGAACTCTGTATAGGTGAATAGTGGGACAGCTGTCCTGGTTTCATTCACTTTGTATGGTTTTCATGGGACTCTTACGAAGAGACCGGAACGCTAGCGCGAAATCATTTCTGTCAGAGAATCCCATTTTGAAGGAGATTAGAGTTTTGTTCTTTTTTGCAATGAATACCTCACCTGAAAATATCTCAAACCGTCTGGACTGCTTTTCGAATACGCATGTCTCTTTTACGTGAATACACCTTAGCCTCGTATATATATATATATATATATATATATATATATATATATATATATATGCATGTGTGTGTGTGTGTGTGTCTGTGTCTGTGTAGTGTGTATGAATATTTTTCTTTTATTCAGCCATATTTAGACCACTACATGCAATATTTCCAAAGTAATTAATTTAAACATGAAACTTTGTTTGCCAAGTCGATATAGGACAATTTCACGTACACAAGTTCAATAAACATAATTCATTGCTTTAGAAAATATAACTATCGCCCTACATTAGATTACTTGATAAGTTTGTAAATCCGCAAGCGTTTAGAAAAGATTGGATACGCTTTGTTCAAATACTCCGGGGAAACCAAGAACCAGTAAGATTTTCACATAATAAATTTTAAAGAATTAGAACCCGCGTATATCTAACAAAACTTGCTTAAATTAAATTACTACCAAAATATATCCTATAGAGTTATTGATGCTAAATATCATCCTTACTGTACTATCATATTTACAATTAATTAATGTTACAATTAATTCTCTAGATATTTAAACACAAAATTATATAGGTAAATAAGAGAATGAAGTTGAAGAAAAAATATTTTATAAATATTTTATCAATGCACGCTTAATACACTAACATTATGTACATAACAAAAATAAAATTGGTTAATTAAATTGGTTAAGCAGACCTCGAGTGTATCTGTCCTTTCGAGTATCAGTCGCGTGTGCTGTGCTTATTTTTTATTATTTATTCACCCCAATCCTTACATAACGGGGGTTAATAGAAAAGTATGGAAAGGTTAAAAAATCAACTGGATTTAAGAGACAGACCATGGTAATTCACGTTACATTTAAACTTTTTGGATATTGAATTTATCAGAGAAGCATAGACTAGCAGCAACCAGGCTAATGATGGGAAAAAAGTTTCTATATATTTGTTAAAGATGGACAGTTTTCTTTTGGAGGCATTAAAATTCACAAGCCATTTCTTGCCCCAGTTAACCACTGTTCGGAGGTTCGTTTTAACAGCACAATCAGACTTACCTTCTCAGCCTTGGTGAGATTTTTTTAAATGGTAGTAGATGATGGTGTCATCTGCATAGATCTCTACTTGTAAACTTATGATATCAGGAAGATCATTTATGAATATCAGAATCAGTGTAGTATCTGGGATAGAACTTCAAAGGATGCCTGCGTCAGAGTGAAATGATCTGAAAACTTGCCCGTTTAAAACGATCTTATTTACAAAATTTGAACGGTAATAATTTAGCCCTGGGCCCCTTGCATGGAAGGTCAGCATGCTAAACCCTGTCAAACACTTTTCAGATATGTGGTGTCACAGCTCGATTATTAGTAACAAGATCCTAGTATAAATACTCCGTGATGGCTGGTAGATGATCAGTGATAATCCTGTTGACGTGGAAGCAATATAGTTTTTGAGAAAGTAGGTCATGAGAGGTGATATTGTTAATCATTTCAGCTCTGATTAGATCCTCGAATATTTTACCAAAAAAGTGGTAAGAAGCAAATAGTGCCATAGTTAGAAGAGTGCGAGTGTTCACTAAACTTTTTAAAAACAAGAACTACAGAGGAAGATTTCCAACAATCTGGGAAGCAGGAAGCAGAGGGACAATAGATGTAGCGTTCGGAAAAGACCGGAGCCAGCTAAGGGGCACATTACTTTCGTACGACGGCTGGGGCCCGACTTGCGCTATGGTAATCTAATTTAGAAATTACTTCCGAGATTAGAGATAGGGTTATGCACATATCATTCATTAAAGGCTCTGTTTTACGTAAAACACCGGATGTAATACTGCAGATAAGTCAAGTGTTGACTTGGAACAGAATTTCCGAGCAATGCATTCAACCTTGTCTGCTGTCGATTGGAGAATATCGAACTGATTGAATAGAGGAGGGATTGAAAGTTTTCTATTGTTCAGCACACACAAGCAGTGTCGGCAGTAATCCTTAGAAGCTGACTTGCAGTATGCTATACGTTGTTTTATTCTATCAGCGACTAATAACTTTGCATCAATTATGGCATTATTGTCTTTATTACGAACAAAGAAAAATAGACGTTCATTTTAAGCAAAAGCGTCTCTATGGTACAGTGAGATGGAATGAATTCTTTAAGCGAGAGGAGACGATTTTGTAGGTGAGAACCAAGAGATGAACGAGATTGAACTTGGAATTTACTTGCTAGATTGAAAGAATTGATACCGGCTTTCACCCAGAAGGAGACCTCAGTAGCGCATTTTTAAACAAAGGACGTCACGAAAGAAATCACGGGACGTATCCCAATTCGCACGTTGAAAGCAATGGTGTTCTGTAGATAGGAGTTTCTTGGGTGGAAGGAGAGTAGAAAAAGATTTTTACAGACACAGAAGCATGATCAGAGTTGCCAAGAGAGCAGAATTTATAGTATGAGATGTGTTAGAGAAAGGAGTATAGAAAGAATCTTTAAGAGAAGAGTGTCATTTAGGGTTACAGAAAAACGCGTAAGGAAGTAGACCACATGCGTAAGACATTGAATGAATGTAAATTTCAGGGTTGGGATGCCAGCAATATGACAGAATTTTTAAGCAATTTGACTATTAAAAATTAAAGTCAGAGAAAACAAATATATTTGCAAACAGATGTGTAGAAATAGCCTTGTTTTTATTTTCAGAAATACTATCTAGCACACACCAGTCCTGAAATAAAGGTGAACAGTAGATAATGAAGAAACAGCTGACTGAGATAATGAAGAAACAGATAATGAAGAAACAGCTGACTGAGTTTAGTAGAGAGAAACGTAGAACCAAGTAGGTATCGTTTCGAGATTCAAGACAGATCTCCACGGCTGCAAATGTTCGCAGATATAAGCCAGAAGTCTATTCATGTGGACATTATATTACTTCATAAATAGCGGAAATTAGACAAGACAAACAAACAAAGCAGTAATAAAATCTAAGGAACATATTTTTTCTCTATATTTTATATTCTGATTATGTCAATTAAACTGAAAAAAAGATCTATTAACATTTTCTATTTGTTTCTTGTTCTGTTATATTCAAATTCATATTTGACCTATATGTAACCCTAATTCGTATATATATATATATATATATATATATATATATATATATATATACTACTGGCCATAATTATAGGCCACCCCAGTGTTTTAAAAATGATGTATTTTATACTATTTTTAGTATTTATTGCCAAGTGAATAATTGTAAATATTATAGTTTTTTAACATTGCACAATAATATGTGCATCAAATGAATTTATAAATATTTAATAATTATCTATATAACAGTTTTATTAATGAAAGAATGAAGAAAATTTGGATTGATTGAGACGAGTTCATCTTTGCTTCCTTGCCTTGTAAAATTTGGGAAAGTATAAATAAAAAAGAACCGTTTTATTTTCATTTGGCAATAAATACTAAAAATAGTATGAAAGACGTCATTTCTTAAAAAGTTCTGGGGTGGCCTAATAATTATGCCCGGTAGTGTATATATATATATATATATATATATATATATATATTTGGAGTTTTCTTCAGACAATTTTAAAGATTCTGTCAACGACTTTAATCTTTTACAAGCATTAACGATGAGTCAATATGTAAGTTCCATCGAAATTTTACAGAAATACTTATCGGTTAGACTTTTATGAATTGTTTTCTTCCTGTCAGAGAATATCATTTTGAGACAAGATGGCTGCTAGCAACGAATCCTAGATTAATGCAATCAAAATCGAAATAACAGAAATTATTTATCGACCCAATTTAAATGAAACCAGGAGAGCAAAATATATCTTTCATGTGTTTAGTAGAACGTAGGGAATTATTTAGTAGTAGTTGATAGAATGTGAAAAGTATTAATGTGTAACGCTACGATAAAGGTGTGGCTTGACTATTGAGTTGTTGGAGAAAATTTAAAACTATTTTCGGCTAGTCATGATCTCAAATTCTGTAAAATGAAAGTGTCGCGGATCTTAGTCAGCAATTTGTTGTGTAGTTATGGCAAAACGTCTCCGCAAAAATCTAGTGACCGTTTTGTGTTAGAAGTAAGACAAGAAACAAGAAGGTAGGTGCAAAGCAGTTTATTAGTATAACAAAAAAAAAAACAAGATTTTCAAAACGAATTGTTAATCAATAGTAATATAGAAAAAATAAGTCCGAAGAAATTATTTAGTTGCCTGACTAGTAGTTCTCGTTAACTGCTGTACTTGACTTCTCGTAATTGCTCGAAATTAACTGCTCGTAACTTCTTTTTTGACTGATATCTAGAAGTCACGCAAGTAATTTATATACATCCAAAAGGAAGAGTTCATTCTTCGTATGAGGGTACCATACAAAAAGAAAGGCGTGATTTCTACAAATGAATAATAGTTCATTTAAGTTCACATGGTTTTTAATTTATTGTATAATTGAAATATCACAGTATTCCTTTTTCAATTTTCTAAAGAATGATAATTATTATACGGCTATAATACAAAATCTAGCACGTTTTATAAAGTCTCAGTAATCGATTTTCAATGCCAAACTAACCCTGACTATCACGAGGTATTTGCTTCTTTCATCCGCCTACAGCTGTCTTCAAAACCACGACCTATACTGTTTGTCAAATATTTTATTGTAGGCGGTAACAATGTCATAAAATGTCAGAAAGAAATCAAAACAGAATAAATTGAAAAAGAGAAACTTCTGAATTGATTTCTATTTGTCCAAAAGTTAATGCTTCTGTTCCTGCTGTGTAGATTATTAGCATTACTTTTACAGGTTAGTGGCATCAGCCCGATATCTGCTGAGCTAATATCGTCGATCTGTGCCAAGTAAGTCTTTTTTTATAAATTGTGTTCAGGAATTTCTAGCTTCTATTTCCTTGTAGTTTTAAGCAAGCCATTCCTCCTGATTATACATCCTAATTTCACTCTGATAAATATTTACATAAATTGTTAGGTAATCTGCTGTTTAGTTTTACGCGTCATTCTTTCAGTATGTCTTGTTAGTGTCAAATACTCTAAGTGATCTTTCTTCATTTTCCATATTGTTTCCTTCTGATTATAAGTGTATACCCTTATTGTTTCAATTTTTATACTTGTTGCTCTTAATATTCTCAACATCTTTTTGTAGAATAACATTTCCTCTGCCTCAAGTACTCTGTTCATCTTTTAGCAAAATGTCTTACATTCAAATAAGACTTTATATTTCAGAGACTTTCATTATTTTTTCTCTGTTTCTAACAAAATGACTCCATATTTTGCTTAGCGATTGGAAGGCGTTTCCTATTTATACAATTGCATTCGAATTAATAATCTTTTGCCCCGCGGCCTTCAACAGGTGTATATAAATCATGACAACCTCCAGGGCATTCCGAATTGAAAGGTTTACTTAATCTACGAGGGTAGATTGTCCTCTCTCTACTGCCCATATCTGGGTAGATCTCGTATAGTTTTTATTTTTATTGCTGCTCAATTATTGCCTACCTCATTTACAATGATTACAAGCACAATTGACCTAGACGAGACAAACAAGTCACATTCGTCAACGGGAAAACAGCCTTGTTGATTAAAATGTCTGGCTGTGTACTCTAAGATTCCGAGGTAGCGGGCCGTGCAACGTTTGAAACCTTGTAATATTTACAAAAAGAAAAACGAGATCAATAGTATAAATGACGAAACCTTCTCATCAAAGAAATTCATACAGATGTATATTGCTTTCAGTTTTATTTAACGCAGTATATTTAAAAATAATGCTCTACAGTATTTATTGTATTGAGCACCTTTTATAAAAAAAGTAAATGTCATGGAACTCGAAATCGTAAAACGTTGGGTCCTACTTATCTGGATATATATATATATATATATATATATATATATATATTTCTCATTTGATATTATTACTCAAAAATTTCTTACCTGGTTTCCTTCTACACATTTCTGACCAAGAGAGTGAATTCACAATTAATGTTTGACAACTCCTGTGTTACCACCTGTAAGAGTCCTAGCTATGGAAAATAGTGAACCCTCCGAATTAGGGTCAGCACATTATGAAAGCATAAAAATAAATTTTTCTATTAAGAATACCAGCATTATATATTTTCAGAGTAAAATAATTGCCCCAAATACATTATTGGAAAAAGAAGGGAAAAATAGCAGCAATACGTTTTTGAAAAAAGAATATACTAAACCTTCCCAAAGATCAAATTTCGGCAGTAAATAACCATAACGTGTTACAAAAACCAAGTAATATCTATTTAACCTTCTAATCTCTAAAGAAATGTGCCTATTTTCTCCCTGGTTCCATCTTTCTATCTTAAATAACTGTGACTCTTTTGACTATCTCCCTATTTGGATATGATGTTAATCCTAGCCGCCTGAACGGCTTTTTCCCTCTAGTACCCTGACCATATATACCTAAGCGTGCTACTAGATTGGCATCAAGGTCCCACCTTCTTTACGTTGAAAAAGTCAAGTGCAACCGTCTCTTCTTTTGCAATAGTTTCTTTTCTTGCGCATCCTGCCTGTGTAAATACCTTCTGTATCCGTATAAGTAGAATATTCAAATCTTTTAAATGCAACGACAATCGTTATCTTCTATCTTCTTTAATCCCGTTCATTATTTATTCTTTTCTCAATCCCCCCAATACCCATACTTTTCTCTTATTTTTAACTCTCTGTAAACGTCGGCATACGAGGGGCATTCCCGCTTTTCTTAGGATTCATCTTCTTCTATGTGCCCTGTACCTTCAGGGCGTAGGCGATCATGGCTTTCCACCTCTCCCTATTCCTGGTGGCTCTTAGCATGTCTTCTCCTGTTATACCATGCAACCCTCGTTCCATCATCTACCTGATTAGATCCTTCAAATATGTTATCCGTTGCTTTCACCTGTCTCTTTTTCCCTGTATCTGGCCTGTTAGTATCAAGTTCTCCAAGCCTTCCTTCCTCAGTGCATGTTCCAGGAACTTCAGCTGTCTCTTTCTGATACTCAGTATTAATTTCCTTTTATTCAATCATTTCTAAGACCTCATTATTGCTCACGTGCTCGATCCATCATATTTGCATCATCCCTCTGTAGAACCACATTTAAGTTGCTTCAAGTTTTTCCTTTATCTTTGTTGATATTGTCCATCATTCACTGCCATACTGAAGAAAAGACAACACATAGCAATCCAGTACTCTCTTCTTGTTTTCTAGCAAAATTGTCGTGTTCTTTATACACTACTCAACTTCTGGAACGCTTCCGGGGCTATCAGCAGCTCTATGACTATGCCGTCTGGTCCAGCTGCTTTGTTTCTATTCAGTTTGGCTATTGCAGATTCCACTTCACTCTTTAATATTTCCGGCCCGTCGTCATGTTTGTGTATTTGTTGCTTTCTCTTGTCGTGGAAACGATCTTTTATATATTCTTCCCTTCGTTGAAATATTTACTCTTTCTCCAAAATGATTGTTCCATCCTTGGATTTTATACATTCTGTTGAAGAGCAGGTTTTTTGTCCTATCACTTTTTTTTATTTCTTCATGCATGTCTGCTTCATTAGCCCTGCTCAATCTTTCTACTTCTGCACATTTGTCACTGAGTCATTCCCCTTTATCCTGTCTGCATATTCTTGTTATTTCCTTGTAATTACCTGTACTCCGTTTGATATCATTTTTGCCTCCTTTGCATCATGTCTAGAATCTCTTTAGTCATCCACTCATGTTTTTCTCTGAACCTAATTTCTTTTGGGGGAATGTTGTTTGCTGATGTCAGTATTACTTCCTTTGGCGAGTCCCATTTCGAGTGTCGTTTTCCAATTTGATAAATATAACCAGAACATCTTCTAAAGACTTTGGTATAGGGGGATAAAATTTACTTAAAATGGCAAGGAATTACCTGTCAATCGTATATTTTGTCTTCTTTCCTGGCAAAGATAAAATTTATATAGAGAACGACGAAGGATATTCAGTTATATCTTTTCTCATCCAAATGCTAGTATTGGTTTCAAAGTACTTTAGTGTAACTTCATAACTATCACTAAAATTTTAGTTGCACATCTTTTAAAGCTATACTGTCAAAAGATGAACTACTATCCGTTGAAGCAAAGATGTAAAACAACCATTTTCTTACTCGGAAAATTGGTCTCTGCCAAACGGAACAAAGTGGTGACAGAGAAGTGAGGTAATGTCTCCATGAAAAAGAGTGTCAGATGTTGTGGATAAATGAAAAAATTATAATTATATGAATCAGCCAGCAAAGAAGGTAATTAGTATCGTTCCGTTCAGCTAATCTTTCAGTCAGAAGTCGAATGGAACAGGCAGTTCCTTAAAAGTCTGATGTTGCATGTGGCTATCCGATTCCGCGGTTCCTCGTTATTTGATCCTTCGATGACAGCTCTTCCTATCATTGCGAAGCAGAATTCGCCAAACGTTGGATTGTTCATCTACTGACAAGGAACGTGAACTGGTTTTAGACCGTTGTGGGATAGGTTAGTTTTATTTTTCTTCTAACATTCTTCGTGTCACAAAGTTACAATATGGCGGGGTGAACGAAAAAGGATATTCGTTTAATTTTAATTCTATGATAATATCGAGCATTTTATGACAAAACAAATTACTTCAGAGAAATTATATGAAGAGAAGGTTTATTTCTCCTCCTAGAATATAATATATAAAAGCAGATGAACAAAATTAGTGAATAATAAAGACGTTATAATACCTTTCCGAAACTTCGAAGTAAGCCTGACAGAAAGAACACTGGTTTAAACAAAAATCGACTCATTAATTTTAGTATATAAACAAATTATTTCAAAAATGTAATTTTCTTCGTGGCTCCTTACTTAGGATCAGGTATTTTTTATTTCTCTGTTTATGACATAGCGTTGTATTTCCGAGGAGAGGTAAGACGAAAAATGGTTTCATTAAAGAAAACGAATGGAAAATACTCGGAATAAACGAAACTGCTAGTATTTAAAATAACACAAAAAATCATCTTAGATAATGTTATTGACAAACTAAATAAATTTAATTAATTTTTTTCAAATTCATGGAAACATATTTAAAAGGAATATATATATATATATATATATATATATATATATATAGTAGGGGTTACTAATATAGTTATATTCCACAGTTAGATAGTTAGCTTTAAAAACTGCTCAGTACAAAAGTAGAATATAATATATAGAAGGTTATTATTATTATTATTATTATTATTATTATTAATAATAATAATAATAATAATAATAATAATAATAATAATAATAATAATCTTCAATATCTTTAAATATGTCTGAAATTATCTCAATTTCATCTCAATATCATCACTATTTACTGTTCATAACTTCAAAATATCTAGCTTATTTAACTTAGTAATTCTAATTACTATTATTTATTTGTTTGTACTTATGAACAAATTTCCATAAGAATGTATGCGTGTATCACCTATGGCACTTAGCTGACTGACCTAAGTAATGCTGCGTTTTGTAAATCATCTAGACAAGTATAATTACACATTCGAGCACTTGTGTCAGCAATTTATTTGCTAAATATATATATAATATTGTAACAACAATAAAGAACACGTAGATTAAAAACTCACTGTTCAGATATTTACTTTTGTAAAGAGTACCAGATACCGAATAGAACTTAATATTTTAATTTTGTTATTACAAAAGATCATTCGGTATATACCCACTTTCAACCAAATGGTCAACACCAAGTTAGGGCTGAAGATTCTCAATTTAATTAAGAAACATTTCCCTATTAATAACCCTCTAAGTAAATGTCTTAATAAAATCACCCTTATATTAAGTTATATTTGTAGAACTAATCTTGAAAAATCATTACAAATCATAATAAATATACCTTTAATCAGCACGCAAATCAAAGTAACAATAACTATCAAAATAATAAAGAGAACAATAATGCAAACTCATGCAATTGTCGAAATCCTAATAATTACCCACTGCAAAATAGGTGTCAAATAAAATCTGTTGTATATCAATGTAATATAACATCAAATAAAAATCAAATTTTTAATAAATTATATCGGATCTACAAAGAACACTTTTAAGTAACGATGGTATATGCACTTACTTTATTTAAAAACAACATGTATCGAAACCAAATATCCCTTTCTGCGTATTTTTGGATGTTTAAGGACTCAATTAAAGCACCCAAAGTAAAATAAAAAATGCTGGAAAAAACTAGAATCTCTAAGTCTTTCAACGGCATATGTCCTTTGAAACTGAGTGAAAGGTTGCATATTCTAAGGTTCCCTAAAATTGATGAACTATTGAACCGTATGGATAAATTTACTGTTTTATGTAAAGATTGAAAATATTTTTCGTTAAAATTTAATTAATCATAATGTGTCATCCATAACTTGTGCTCTAATATAAAAAAAAATAATTTACATTTACTAAAATAAATGGTCCACGTAATACTAGTTGTCTTCTCAACAACAATTTTCTTCAATTACTAAAAAACATGCAATTTTCATTTATAATTTATGTTCTATTAGAACTTAAAAATGAATAATTATTTTAATAAATAAAAGACCCACAAAATACTAAATTATATTTCTTAACTACAATATACTTTAAATACCATGATTATATAATGATATTTATAACATAAACATTTAACCCATTTGCTCATCAAGTAATTTTAAAAAAAAATCAACTTGCTGTTTAAAAATATTATGTAGTCCCACTGGATACCTTACTCAGAAAAAATAATTGTCTTTAAAATTTAATTAATAACTATGTTTCATTTATGACTTCTATTCTAACATGAATAAAAATAATGAATATTATTTAAATCAAATAAAAGACCTGCACAATACTAAATTGTTGTTTTAAATACAATACAACAAAGAATACTACAATTTTTTAATCCTAATTCTGATATAAAATTTCTATCCCCTTTACTCATAGCTAGTAGTTAAATGAAATCTATTGTTCAACGATAATAAAAAAAAAATAAAATAAAAATAAAATTTAACCTCCTGATAAAAATTATTTTCTATCCATTTAAAACATGGAAGGTTCAACTATGTAGTTTTACCACAAAAAAATTCAAAAGTGACATGCTTCAATCTAAGCCATCCTGCCCCCTTTCTAACCCAAATATTTATCTCTATGGTTATATCATTCTAAATGTAGATTGACTGGTTTTGACACACCTAAATGCATTTTCTCCAACCAGTAAGCGCTAATTTTTTAAATAACCATGAATTCATTGTATATTTTAAAAAAATAGTTTTCATCATTTACTTTAAAGAGTAAAAATTCTGTTCCGAAACATGAAAAGATTTGGCTAGTGATATTATGCTTTTATATAACAAAACTACAATATATATATGAAGGTGTGTGTGTGTGTTATCTCAGCAGCACAGTATCAATAATTACTTGAGAACGAGGTCGACTATGTCGTATTGTGTTCAAACACAAGAGTTGGCAGTAACATATTATTTCGATATGACATACACACACACGCGCATATATATATATATATATATATATATATATATATATATATATATATTGCAATGAGTTTTTCACAATATCTTAGCAGATTCATGCCAACTTCGAGCTTTTGTGAGGGCACCGATTATCAGCATTAATTTTAAATTAGCAAACTTAATAGATGTAACAGTGGCCTTAATAGATAATACTTACTGACCCTACGTAAGACCTAAAATATTCCTTATACATCCAACCGAAGTCTAATCACCGCCAAATATACGAAAACATGTACCCTCCTCCATAGAATATAGAATTAGTAAACACTCTTCCAGTGAAGGCGTATTTAATAAACATATTGATTATTTTTAATAATGCCCCACAAAAATTATGACTATAAAAACCATGATATCCAATAAATAAAAATATGACTATAAGAAGAAAAATAGAAGTAGAAAAATTATTTGGTAAAATGGTTAGCACTAAGAGTCTAATTCATAAACCTTTCCCTAATAATAACCCGATAGTTAATTTTTCTTAAGATTACCTTAAATTCGGTTGTACTTGTGTAAATAATCTAGAAAAATTATAATAGATCATAACAATATAGTCTAAAATCAGCACATAAATGAAAGTAAAATAATTATTCAAATAATGAAAATTATAATAATGCAAATTTTTTAATTTTCGAAATTCTAAAAATCACCCACCGGAAAATGGATGTCTAAAAATACTATCGTTTACCAATGTACTATATCATCAAATGTAAACCCAACTATTAAAACAATTTACATTGGATCTACTAAGAACATTTTAAGCAGAGGTAGCATTAATATTTAGCTTCCTTTAAAATTATCGTGCACCGAAACCAAACATCCTTTTCTGTGTATTTGTGGCAGTTAAAAATACAAATAAAGCCCAAAAAGTTAAATTGGAAATTTTGGAAAGAAAACAAGTATCTGTAAATTATTCTATGACATCTGGCCTCTGTGACTGAATCAAAAGCTTCAGATTATAAGTTTCTTCAAAAATAAAATACCACTAAGCCATAGAATATAACTGACAGTATTATTTAAGCACCGCAAATATTTCTCTTTAAAATCTATTTAAATATAATGTTGAATTATTACACATGCTCTAATATTATTTTAAAAGTATTTCATTAAAATCAAAGATCAACAGAAGACTTATTTGGTTTTTGTAACGCCAATATATCTTAGTTACCATAATTACAGCCCCGATATGAGATAAAGTAGTATGAAATTATATTTTCAAAAACCTAAAATCCAACCTATTGTTCAAAGTATTTTTTACTTATTTGAGTAATGTATATTGCTAGTATGTGTCTTACCCAGACAAAATAAAAAATGTCATGAGCTGACGTTAAGCAACAATGTTCTCTTCACGACCCTAATATTCAACTCTATAGTTGAACATAATTCTCACTTCTATTTGAGTAATAGAGACACACCTACACTCATATTGTTTTACTTATTCCAAACACCCCTTCATATTTTTGATCGTATCAACGAAGCAAGGCGGTACGGCCACTGGTGCGCAGGGAGCTACCAGTTATATTGGTTGGAAGAGAATGATGTGAACACAGGCGTGAAGACAACTGTGATAGTAGCGAGAAATGAAAAGATACACTTTTGCATTTCCCGCCTGTGGAACTCCATATACTTCCTTTCTTTCCAGCTACAACCTCAATGAATTTAAATGTCAATTCCCACCTCTTATCCACTTGACTCCAGTCCTTCCTACATCACCCTGTGTATCTTTTCATTTCTCGCTACCATCATTGAGTCAATAGCAAAATCCACTTCTAGGAAGGTTAGTTACTTTGTCGGGCCATGAAGTTCTTACGCCTGAATCTATCTTGCACATATACAAATCAACCATCCGACCCTGCATAGAATACGGTTGTCATATCTGGTCAGGCGCTCATGCTGTTCATCTCAGTGTTCTCGACAGGTTCCAAAAGAAAATCTGTAATGTGATTGTTCCCGACTTGGAACCAATTCTAATCCAAAAGCTTTTGGATTAGAATTGTGGGCTGCATTTGTTTGATAAGTGTAGGACCTTGTTGCCAGTCTGGTTGCACAGGTAAATTTTCGTGGAGGCGGCTCCAGTGAAAGCCGTGAAAATACTTGTAGAAGAGATAGAGGGAAGCTACATCCCGTCGGTAAGAAAGTGTCTGGAGTCGAGATGCCAAGTCGGGAACAATCACATTACAGATTCTCTTTTAGAACCTGTCGAGAACACTGAGATGAACAGCATGAGCGCTTGACCAGATATGACAACCGTATTCTATGCAGGGTCGGATGGTTGATTTGTATATGTGCAAGATAGATTCAGGCGTAAGAACTTCCTGGCCCGACAAAGTAACTAACCTTCCGAGCAATGGATTTTGCTATTGACTCAATGTAATGATTCCACTTCAAATCGAAAGATAGAGTCACGCAGAGGAAGCGCAGTATATTGCTTTCAAGAAGACTCGCTTGGTCTATGCTTATGAGGGAGCTGCAGATATGTCTTGTGATGGCTGACATATAGCAGTTTCGTCTCAGAAACATTGAAATTTAAAGCCACTTCTCCTATTCAACCACTGATTTTAGTTCCCTTCCCAAATCAGCAGCGATTTTATATTTGTCCGCCTCGCCAGATTTCTTATTTATGCGGGAGTAAAAGGTATTGACATCTGCATAGATAGCTTCAGAATAGCAATTAATGAATTTTATATTTTCTAAAATAAAACATTTTCACTATTTTTTTTTTAAATTTCACCCGAAGACAAGCAATATTATTCTAAAACATGAACATTTTTGTGTGGGGATATAATGCTTTTTTAAACTATGAAAATAACAAAACTAATAATGAACTCTACTCTGTATTTAGCACTTTTTATAAAAATAAATGCATGAACAATAAGCTTTTAAATCTATCTGTGTTTTTTTCCACATATTTTAATATATTTTATTTCTAATTTCATTTTTACCTATACATATTACTTACATTAATATATATGTATATAAATGCACACGCATGCACACACATACACACAAACACACACGCATATATATATATATATATATATATATATATATATATATATGTGTGTGTGTGTCTCTGTGTGTGTGTGTGTTCCAATCAATACTGTGTATTTATATATTTCGTGTCGCATCTGTAGAGGAAGGAGCCAACTTAAGCTGATCAGTAAACTATGGGTGACTATTTCCCTTCGTCATTTTAATTATGTAGGCAAAAACAATATTTAACCACATTTAATTAGGTCCCGAAAAGAAAGAACCATTTAATTAATCAATTCCTTTATTCTACTTTTCCTAGATTACAGAGTCCTTTACGTTAGACACTCAAATACCTTTGTCTATGTGTGTGTTTATCCGTCTTCTTCTTCTTCTTCTTCTTCTTCTTCTTCTTCTTCTTCTTCTTCTTCTTCTTCTTCTATGTGCCCTGCTATTTCAGGACGAATGAAATCATTGCTTTCCACATCTTCCTATTTCTCGAATATTTCGAGGCTGCCGAGCATCGCCATCAGTTCTTTGTGGCGTATGAAAAGATTTATATGAACATATATGTTTTTCCTAATCATTTTACCATAATGAAAGCAACAAAACAACTAAGATGAGGTACGTTGCCGTGTGTGAAATAATATGAAAACAAAGTGTTATCAAGGAGCAAGAACAACAAAAGCACAAAATTAAGTAGACAACAAAAAGCTATTGGCAATGAATTTAAAATATTCCTTATTAATTTGCCTAGAAAACTAGAAGTAAAAAAATATTCCCACAGAAGAAAAGTGCGTGAAAATAATATTTCTACATATGACTGTTAAAATAATAAATTTCAAATGTTAAATGAATCGGCCCTGAAGCGAATGTAGTATTGCACTTAAATTCATAATTACCATGAACTGGCAAATGTAATCTACGTTACTGCGTTGAGAAAGGGATTGAAGCCTAGATACCATGTCGGGAAAGATAACATAACATATGGTTACTTTTCGCTATTTCAACATTTCTAGTACTGTGCTTAAGTTTAGGTACCATAAAAGAAAGTAATATTTATTTTGCAAATTCAAAATGTTGTCAGTCAGTAAAGTGCCATAGTTGATACATGTTTAGGCGATCATATCTCGAAAGAGACATGAGTGACTGGGCAGAAGATTATCCCGATGTAGGTTGCCATTACTTTCTGCTGTAGACTGGTTGTCAGCCATTGCTACTGACCGCAATCTGTTCTATTATTTAACCCATAACTGGAGGGAAGATAAGCATTAATACTTTTGCGAAGGGTTTTTGTGCGTAAGTGAATGCAAAGAATTCAACATGAATTCGAACTCGTCTTCCTGATTTGTCTTTCCGAGTCGATATCCACTGCACCACAACGCACATCCATGGACTTGTACAATGTTGTACAATGCCATGATTTGGGATATATGAAATCTGTTTTTCAATCTGTCTTATCTTAAATTTATTACAAACATAACAACGTTTTCCTAATCCCAAAACAACACATTCTTACTTCACTTAAGTGCCATACGTGATACACGCTATGGGGATCAGAGACATAACTGGCTGGACAGTGAATTTTTCTGCAGCAGTTTGCCATTACTTTCTGCGGTAGATTGGTAGCCAACCAAGGCTATAGGACCCAATCTATACTGCCATTAAACCCATATCGGTGGGAGAAGCTATGGATTGTTACCTTTTCCAAGGTTATTTGCGTGTAAGTGAATGAAATGAATTCAGCTGGAGTTCGAACTCTGCTCTCCGATTTCTCCTTCTGAACCAATATCCACTGCACCACAACGCACATCCAAGATTCTTACTTACCATTTTCTATAAAGTCATATCCAACTCTCAGATGTACAATAAAAAATAATATAAAATATAAACATAAATGTACAATATAAAACTTAATTTAATTATTTACTATGAAAATATTTGTTAGAAGGAAATAATTTAGAAATCTAAACTCTTTCAACTATAAAATAATGAAACCTTGCCTCCAATCTATCACTCGGCTAAAATTAAAAAGTGTAGGCAACATAGAGGAAAGTACACTAGAACAATTACCAAGAAAGTATCATTAGAAAAGCCACAAAGAAGCTAGCTCACGGCAGTGGAAAAATAACTGAATTAGAGATGCTAGGTCAGAGCTAATAAAATTGTGGATTATATCTACAATCCCTCAAACTATAGAGCAGGGTTACCAGATCATATGTGACAGTAATAGTTTAAGCGATAATTTTGACTTTATTTAAGTAATTATTTTAAATGTGTAATTTAGATTCATACACGAAAAATTGTCCATCATAACATTGAACTAAATTTCCTATCCACAGATATAGCAGATGATTCAATATAAACTTGCCAATTCATGTCAGCATAAAATCTTAACACCTGAGGACGATACTCTCCTGGAGGCAGAAGGGATTTTCACAGACAATTAAGAGAAAATATTTTTGTTTTGCAGGAGTAAATATAAAAAATACATTCCTTGTTAAAGTTAACAACAAAATGTAGGTTATTTTTAGAACAACTGCAAATTTCTTTAATCAAATTCGATCAAACTTGTAAATAGTTGTGTCAACAGCATAGATACTGAGTTGAGAACAGATGCCATCACAAAGATTCGTGATTAAAATTAAAAATACCGTAGGTTCAGGAATATAACCTTGGGGTTGCCAGAATTAATGCAAATACATCTAAGAGAATGGCTATTCAAAACAAATTTTGTTTGATGATTTGGTAAGAATGATAAAATGATTTCAACTGAATCAGTCCAAAAATTCATACAGAAATACCATAGCATTTGAACTTGCAGAGAAATCCTGCATGACATCCCTTTGTAGATGCCTCGCAGATATTCAACGCAACAGCCCGAGATTCACGCTTCTCAGCTAAAATTTGTCAAATTATTTCAGCAATGATAATCAGCCGTTGACTTAGAGAAGCGAAAGCCATATAGCTTATCTGAAATAATACCGTGAGAGATGTGATTCTTAACCAATTTAGAGTTGGTTAGACCCACTAGTACTTTGTCAAAGATAGAACGCAAATAGGACGTTCAACTGGTTTCCTAAAAGTTTGAATAACAGAAAATTATTTTTAACAGGCAGGAAAGGAAAGGGAAAGCTGGGAAATAATACTATAGAAATATTTATAATCGATAAAATGATACTCATTAAGTTGAGTTTAACTTTAAAAAATTGAAGATAACTCTCTTTATTAACTCGCTAATCATTTTGCAATGTGGCTAAACTAAACAACCATACTTTTGCCAATACCAAATGAGGGCTTATGATTTCTTCTTGGAATGGTACAGTCATCCGTATATATTCTAGAATGTATCACAAACACTTTGCTATTAATACTCACGGGAATAATTGTCTTGTACAATCCTTTCTTTTCTCCCTACTGTGGTGTGTAAGTAAAAATAGAGGCCACAAAACCGAAATAAAATTCTTGCATCGAAAGCGCGAAAAAAATCTGTTCATTCATAAATCATGTGATAACCAATATACAATTAAAGAAAAATATGCAGTGTAAGAAGCTGGAAGATCGTCAATATCTTTTTCTTTATTGCTGAACCGGGAAAGGGATGAAGAATATGTGATATACAAAAAAGGGATTTCTTTGGATATGGAGAAGTTTTTGAAAAAGTGTAACATTATATATATTGCTACACTTTTGCCTTCAAGATATATATCTATCGAAAGTAATAAAATATAAGAACAACATAAAAGAACTGTGAAGAAAGAAAACTTTGTTCTAGAAAAGAACAAATGTTGTATATACTCAAGGAAGAAAAATCATCCTTCTACCATTTTTTAATAAACTAACTTTGGCAAATAACACAAAATTTCAAGGAGCAATCTTATAAAGAATTCGACCGTTTTATTCTTAAGCCAGAAAGGATAAGCAGGTTTTAGCAAATTTAATACGAAAAAGGCATGAAATAGTATTGCTTTAAATGGTATTAGGTGAAAATCAAATATAAGATAGCTCAGACCTATCGTAAACGTCATAGACCTTCATGAATTCAAATTGATAACAATATTACTCGTTTCCTTACTTGGAATTATTTGATACACTTTGATGCTCGTGATATAGTCAATAAAAGTTTATAAAATGTTCGGTTCAAACAGTTTTTGAAGAAAATAGGATATTTTCATCTATTTACTGCTAATGTATTGGTGGGAAAATATGCCATTAATACATTTCAAGTTACAAGTTCTATCTATTTTAGTTGTTGCTGTTTTTGTTAACACATTACGTGATGTGGTTTCTGTTATCTTCTTGATACTTGTATAATCAGTTCATCCCAATCAAGGCGTTACTCCCATTTGTGCAGGGTTTACAGGGAGACATAAAGACTGTATAAATCGGTTGTCGAAGAATGGATAAAGATAAAAAGGAATCAAGGTGACAGAATGTGAAAATTGACGTTGAATTTAAATTTTATGAGAGTGTAGCTCTTATGGAAGCAAGTACGTGTAACTGATTTTCACAGGCGGATGGTGCAAGAATAATAACAAATAGAGTAAGGAGATGGTTACATTTAACTATTTCAACGGTAAAAGTGTAGTGTATAAATGCCAATTTAGTAGCAGCTTGAATGCATGTGGTCGGGGCAGCATAGGAAAGAGCTCATCAGGGCAGCTGTCATGAAAATATTTGAAAGAAAGTTAGCAGTAAGCCACATCAAGTCGTTGAGAAAGTGCCTGAACTCGACCTTACCAGTCAGGATTGATTACAATGCCGATCGTTCTTTGGATTTTGTCGAGAACCCTTAAGATGAATAGCAGGAGCACTCGACCAGATATGGCATCAGTATACAATGCATGGACGGATAGCAGATTTATAAATGTGCAAGATGGATTCTGACGAAAACAAACTTTCTGGTCCCACAGTTTTCCAAAGTTCTATAGCAGTAGCTATAGACCAATGTAGTCGTTTCACTTCAGATTGGTTGTAAAGGTGAGGCCAAGGAGGCGCAGTGTGTTGCTCTCTAGGAGACTAGCGTCGTCTATTCTGATGGATGAGAGAAAAATTAATCCATGGTGGTTAAAGGAGAGAAGTTTAATTTTGGAAGCATTAAAATTTACGAGTCACTTACTACTAAAGTCCATCATATATCGATGATCATTTTTAAGAGTTGCAGCCAGGTTTACTTAGTCAGCCTTGGTAGATTTGTTATTGACACGAGAGTAAATGTTGTTGTCGTCGGCATAGATTCCTATTCCGTTTTGTAATGCATTAGCGTCAGTCAACGAGGCTCGAAGAAGGATGGAAAAAGTAAAGTAGGATTTATTTGCTTCAATCTGCTTTTGGTCATCGACCTGAGAAAATTGTTTTACATAGCTGGTATTTTATTTATCACTAACGAGTTCAGCCAGTTGCATTTCATCTATAATAAAGTCTCAATCTGAATAAGATCTTTTGTAAATTATTTCTCTTGAAACAAGCCAATAAGACGCAAGGATTATTGATTATTAGAGAATAGGATAAAATATACACTATTAAAGAGAGAACAAAATAAAAAAAACAAGAATTAATTAGACACCACACAGTGAACTAACTTTTCTAGCAGCTGATTAAGCAATTGATTCAACATAATGTTTTTAATTCATGTCAACGGAAAACATTAACATGAGATATAATAAATCATTAACCTGGAAGTAAATATTGGAAGGAAGAAATAATTCTATTAACCCAGGAAATTCCTTTGAAAATTTAAAAGAAATTTAATGTAAAAGTAATTTGGAGCAAAAACACACTATTGTATTTTCAATCACTTAACCCCTTTATTTATTCTTCTTCCATGTGCCCTGTCCTTTCAGGACGTAAGCGTTCATGGCTTTCCAGATCTATTTTTTACTGGTGGCTCTTAGTACCTTTTTCCTGTTAAACCACGCAAGCCTCGTTCCGTCATCCACCTCCTCAGGCTCTTCGAATATATTATTCACTGCCTTCATGTCTCTTTTTCCTTTTATCTGGCATGTCAGTATCAGGTTTTTCATGCCCTTCTTCCTCATTGCATGTCCCAGCAACTTTAGTTTTCTCTTCCTGATGCTCACTATTAATTTTATTTTTGTTGACATTCTTTCCAACACTGGAGAGCACACATGCTCGGTCCAATGATATCCACAGCATCCTTCTGTAGAACCTCTTTTCAGCTGCTTCAAGTTTTTCCTTTATCTTCGATGATATTGTCCAATATTCACTGCCGTATTGAAGACCTGACATCACATAGCAATCTAGCACTCTCTTCTTTGTTTCTAGTGAAATTTTCCTGTGTCTTAGTACTTTACTCAGCTTTTTGAACGCGTCCTTTGCCATGCCAGTTCACCTTCGGATTTCCGTGTCCCACTTTTCATCTCCTGTTAGATCACTTCCTGGGTATTCAAATTTTTGTGCTTGCGTGATTCTAGTATCCCTTAAGTGTATTTGTCATTTTGCGTTGCTCTTTTTGCTGATGACCATGCATTCAGTTTTCTTGCAGTTTATTTGTAGTCCTTTTCTGTCACTCTCTTCACCTACCTACTGTAGGAGGTCTTGGAGTTTTTTTACGTGTCTACAATCAGCACTGTATCATCTGCATACCTTATGTTTTTCAAATTGTGCCCTACAATAACAAATCCTGGCATAGCATCTAGATTCGTCTAAATATTCTCGCGGTAGAAGTTGAACAAATCCGGCGAAAAGACACATCCTTGCCTAACGTCCCTTTCTATCTTTGTAAATCTGCTGAAATTGTTACCTGTTCGAAGACAGGTTGCTGCCAGTAGAGATTCTTGATTATTCTGATGTCTTTCCCAAAAATAGCGAGGGTGTTGAGCATCTCTATCAGTTTTTTTTTTTGCGTATTTAATCGAACGCCTTTGCATAATCAATAAAACATAGGTACAAGTTCTTCTTCATTTTTATTGTCCTTTGAGAGAGCATCCTAATCATAAATATGGCGTTCATTGTTCCAGTATCTATGACGAACCCGAACTGTTTCTGTCCTATCTATGGTTTGATTCGGATTCTTGCTCTATTCATCAGCATGCTGAAAATCAGTTTGGTAATGTGACTCATTAAGCTGATAGTTCGGTGTAGTTCGCATTCGTTTACACCTTGCTTCTTTGTCAATGCTATAAAAATCCACTTGCATAGCCCGTCTGGTATTATTCCTCCATTCTAAATTTAATTTATAATTTCTGTAATTTTCTCTATCCCGAATTCTTCCAGGGCTATTTGTAGCTCTATTACAATGTCGTCTGGAGCAGCTGCTTTGTTTCTGTTCAGTTTGGCCATTGCAGATTCCACTTCGGACTTTAATATTTCCGGTACGTCCACATCCTTGTATATTTTCGGTTGCTCTCTCCTGTCGTGGAAAAGATCTTTTATATAATCTTCCCATCGTTGGAGTATTTTCTCTTTCTCCAGTATTATCGTTCCATCCTTGGGTTTTATGCACTCTGTTGAGGAGAAGATTTTTGTCTTGTCAGATCTCTTATTTCTTTACGCATGCTGCATTTGTTCCTTACCTCTCTGTGTAGTTTCCTATATTTGCTTCCGTGTCTTGGCGTTATTTTTTTTCTCCTTTGCATCATGTGGATGATTTTCAGTCATCCACTTGTTTTTCGTCTGCGTCTGATTTCTTTTGAGGCAATATTGTTTGCTGATGTCACCATCTCTTCCTTTAGAGAGTCCCATTTTGAGTGTATTTTTCCAATTTGTTCTTCGTATTTGTTTCTCACGCTGTTAGTGTATTCAGGTTGAGGTCATTCACGAGTGTGTGGCATTTCAGACTCGTTGCTGTGCTAGGCTTCTTCATTTACCAGTGTTTTATCCTTAGTTTGCAGATGACTGGGACATGGTCGCTTCTGCAGTCGGCGCCTGGCTAGTTTTTGCATTGTTTTTGCATTGAACCACTGCGTTCCTGAATCTCTTGTTTATGGTTATGAAGTCTATTTAGTTTTTAGCGTCGCCTCCTGGGCTTCTCCATGTCCATAGACGTCGTGGGTGTTCTTGTTACCAAGTGTTAGTTTTTACCTGGTCATTTGCTGTGCACTATTGGACCCATTAATATTCATTAATAGTACAAAAAGCTGGTTCTTGCATTTCTTCTTCAAAAGAGACGGATATCCAAGAAATATCCAGATATAAGTATAAAGCCCTGAGATATTTTATGGCTAAGAACACATGGTAATTTTCTACGCGCAGTTTACATGTGACACACGGCTAAAATTATGGGACACCGAGTGAGAATCGAAATCACTATTCAGTCGTATTTGATATAGGTAAACTTTCTAATTATTGTACTACATCGAAATGTTGCAAAAATTTTCTAAATGTTGCTTAGATGTGGCGCAAGGCCAAAACTGCGGAGCACGCAGTGAGAATCTAACACAATTATCAATTTTAATTGATTTACCGAGGCAAGATTGCTAACCATTACACTACATCGAAGTGATCCAGTGTTTTTGTAAACGTAGCCTAAATGTGGCACAAAGCTTTGGGGACTCAATGAACATCAAACTTACTATTCAGTCGTAATTGATCTACCGAAACAAGCCTGGTATACAAAAGTTAAAGAAATTCTTTGAATATGGATAATTTCTTGAAAAAGTGTAACATTATATATATATATATATATATATATATATATATATATTGAAAGTAAAATATAAGAAGAAAGAAAACTTTATTCTAGAAAAAAACAAATGTTGTATACAATCAAGAAAGAAAAACAATCCTTCAACCATTTTTAATAAACCAACTTTAGCAAATAACAATATCTCAAGTAGCAATCTTATAAAAAATTTAAACGCTTTATTTTTAAACCAGAAAGAATGAGCAGGATTTAACGAATTTATTTTTTAGTGTAATACAAGCAAGGTATGAACTAGTCTGCCATTAACTCGTATTAAGCGAAATTAATTTAACTCGTATTAAATGGATTATTAATTGATCTATCAAGACAAGCCTGCAAATTTTTGCAGTACGTCAAAATACCTAAATCATACTCCTTCCTATGTTTCTGTCAGTTTCGAACTTGTGACCTTCTGCGTGTGAAACATACGTGATAGCCGCTATATCACGAAACCAGACACATGATTTTCTAAATCTAGCTTAGGTGTGCTACTCAGGCGTAATTGATTAAGCGAGACAAGATTGCTAACCATTAACACACGTCGTAGTGCCTCAAACGGCTGAGAACTTATGTTTCTAATTTAAGATCATTGAAATTTTTAGTTATTTTCATGTCTGGAATTTGTAAGAAATTTCCAGCTGTCCATATTGGTATTTATTGATAAATAAATTGCATCAAATATGGCACAAGACCGAATTCTAGAGAAAAAGGTGCAGTTGGACTTCAAATGTCCTACATTTATCGTAGCTAGTCTCAGTCCCTCACCCACACGTCCGATAATGTTCTTTTCAATATAACTCAACATTTTTGGGTAGAATTCTTTAATAACGTTATCAAAATAACATACATTCTTAATAAAATCCTAAATAGTTCCCTTACGCTGACTATTTATTTGTTGGCGGTGAGCTATAAAACATATGCCCAGTGCATATTTACAATAAGAAAAATAGGTCATTTAACTGCCGTACGTGATACACGCTTGGGCGTTCATGTCTCCTACGATAAGCTGGTTGGCAACGAAGCCTAGAGAATCCGATCTATCAAGCCAGATAGATCAAGCTAGAGGGAGAAGAGATGGATCAATACCTTTCTCAATAGTATTTGCGCGTAAGTGAACGTAACTAGTTTGATTGTAATTCGAAATCTGCTTTTTGATTTTTCATTCCGTGCCGATAGACACTGCACCATAATTTCGCCATAATGCGCATCACATGAAAAACAATATTTAAACAAGAGTAACAAACACACTCATGCAGACAAACACTCCAAATATTGCGGTAGAAATATCAGTTCGCCGGAAGAAAATAAGCTGAGACTGAATAAATACGGAAACATTCACAACACCAACCCAGAACTCCCAATTATAAAATGGACACGCAAAATGCGTAAAGCAACCGTATCCACTAGAGAACTGATACGCCTGTCACCTAACGTGTATAGACAGAGAGAATTAAACTATAGAAAAAGGGATAAAAGTAATACTTATTCCATCAATATTATTAAAACAGGCGTACCACGTCGTTTCTGGTAATTTATATATCTGCGACGCTACCAAAGTGTATTGGTAACCCTTTACTCTGAACTCTTCCCGTAAAAAGTAGAGAGGAATATTGGCGTATAGACAGACCGCGTCCACTAAAGTAGCATTCTGTACTACGCTGTCGTCTCCTGGGACAGACGAACGGACGGACGGATGGATGCCTACTGAACGCAGTGCAACGCAAAGCAATCTGTATATTATTATAAATAAGGAGGCAATATGCTTCCCGCATTTTCATTACATTTTATGAGGAGGAAGCATAATTAATTCTCTACTATGATGGTCTTTATTCTCACAATATTTGCAAGCTTTGTATCCAAAGCGATGAAATTACAGGAACCATGTAAGGCGTGATATCTTGGTAGATGTAATAGATTGCAGAGATCGTAACGATTGCTCACCATCGTAGAACCTGCTTTCGATCAGACTACGATAATATCAAATATATTACCTCAATCATGGTTCTCCACATTTTCTAACTTTTTACATATTTCTTTAAGTTTCTTCTTTTTTAAGTACCACACGAATTACCTAATCTGATTTTGATTTAAACAAATAGAATCCTTTATCTGACGCCGGCTCGCAGGCTTAACGTTTAAAAGCAGAAATCTTTCAAATTATCATTCGTATATATATATACAAAATAAATAAAATTTTATATATTTTTAATTTCTTTACTTAAGCATTACTTTTAATGGATATTCGTATTTGGGCAAATGCTTTGTTTTATATATCTATATACAGTATATTTATATATATTGGCTTGAGAAATCGTGTTAAGAAAATATGCATCCTGCGGCAGGATTCGAACATTCGTCCCCTAGGGGAAACCACTATGAGATATGCTATAACGGCTCGAACACGCAGAAGTTACGGTCAGACAAAACACGAATAAAGCCCTTAGCAGTTAAGACACACGAGATCTAATGGCGGTTTCCCCTCGGGACGAAAGTTCGAATCCTGTTGGAAAACGCATATATTCCCAACAATATTTCTCGATTAGTCAAGCTAGTAGATGTAAACAAATATACTGTTTAATTATAAAAATTAAACATTTTCCTCAAATAAGAGTGTTCATTAAAAGTAATTTGAAACAAACACACACACACACACACACACACACACACACACACACACATATATATATATATATATATATATATATATTATTATTATTATTATTATTACTTCTTTTTCTATTCTATTGCTAGGAAAATAAGTTCCGATAGTAGAATAAACCTTTGGATTATATTCTATTATATTATGACATTATATTAAAATTATATCAAGCACATAGACTATTAGGAACGAGTTTGAATAAGAATAGCTATGATTAATTTTTCACGCATGATCAGAATGTCTCATAAAATTATGCCAGTATTAACAGAGCCATGGGATATTTAATCTATTTGTGATTCGATAGTGCATTTCTGGTTTTTAATGTTGCGAAGTGAGGATAAGAAACTTGAAGATCATGGTAGTATTGGTCATTGATGTGCAGTTTACAGCTAACTTAAGAAAATATTAACCTCACAAAACCAAAGTCAAGTGTCAGCAATACTGTACCATCTCAATGAAAGAGGCCTTGGCAAAATAAAAGGGTTTCACCTGAACGTGAAGGTCATATGCGAAATTTGATTAATTAATGTCGTCATCGAATATTAATATTTGATCCGAAATGATGACAATTCTTGAAATGTCGGCATTGTAAGCTGATGAAAATAAAACCTTCAAACTTTTTCAGAAATTAACATTTCACCAAAAATGATTATGACTAATAATTGATGCTATCTGTTACAGCTTTCTGGTATCTGTCCAGAGTATCACAATCGAAATTTACTGCTAGTTACTATATAATGTCCATATTCATTTAAACGAAATACGACCGACTCTGATTAATCGACGAGATCTTATTCAGCTTTATGCAATGCTTGGACACTAGCGACAACATAACCCCTTATATCTCGCTACATAACTCTCCATATTGCAACCACTTTGATTATTATGTGTTTAGAGCAGTTGAGCGAAAGACAAAAAATTATTTGTAAGCATCAACTGAATGCAAGGTTTATGACAGCATTCACCAACGAAAGCAAGAAGACTGGCGAAGAGATTTACAGGTGATTCCGAAGTCGTCTGGAGGCTGTGGTTAGAGTTAATGGCGATTTTATTGAATAAATTTATTCTTTAGTATTTCAAGATATTTTTGTGTAATTCTGGGAAATATATATACGTTAAAATGAGATAGCATTTTCATTTCTGCGTCATTTTGATAATTTATCCATTGCACTCTGTGTATATTTTAAAATGAGATGTCAGTGCAGTTTTCATTTTTGCGTCATGTCGATGACAATTTATTCATAGCACCCTGCAGACAAATGCTGTATTCAAAAGACATTCTGTTTCAAAAAATATGCAGAAACTGTATTAAAACTTTTCTTTAGAGTTTTATCGTAAAGGCAGAAGTAATCTTGTTACTCAATCGAAGAAATATATATTTGTTCAAATTTCAGAGATTGACAAATTTAAATATTGCTTAAATGCATTAATTGGGGTAAGAAGTAGACGCAGGCATTAAACAAAAGTTATTTCATTTTCTAACCGTAAACTGGCGGTTTGTAACTTGAATAATTTCTAGATTTCATTATGTTTTTATAATTAATCAAATATCTTATCAGTTGAAACACATCTTTATTTTGTATCTTCTCAATTGTATTTTCATAGTCTATCACCCATATCTAAAAACCTTTTAGTATTTGCATTACTCATACTGATAGTTTCTATATTACATTATTATTATTATAAAATAACGACAACAAATTTTGATAATCTTTCATTGCTTAAACTTCAGACCTGAGTATCCCAGGAGATTTATCGATACATTATTTATAGTAGCTGTATATAATTATTGATTTCTTTCTTTCTTTTCTAGAGATTATTATCATTTGTTGGAAATATTCTTAAACTGTAAGAATTTTTGTAGATAATAACGTTTTACTAATACAACTTCTACAGATGTACCCATATCTGTGGGGAGAAGAGGTGTAGACCCTGCTTTACCCAAGGGTATTTCCACTTAAGTTAATATAACGAACACCACTGAAATTAGAACAGGGTAGTCCGAATTCTAAATCGGAGTCCTTATCCATTACATCAACCGCATAGCCAAGCTTCCGTTATCTGGTATTCATACGCAGTCGCCAAATTTAGATAAAAGTTGCTTAATTTTGGTGATCGTACTCGAAATGTTGCTTCAGTGTTGTATGGCCATAAATCAGTAGTCGCTTACACGTAGAGCATAATTATTTTGATACAATTAAAATACAAATATTATCCCCCAGAATAATAGGAAGGAAGGTTATTAATTTCTAAATAATAATCGTTTGGCTGTATCATGTCTTTATGGAGCATTCAGTGCAAACTAGACTCAGTCGTAATAGAAAGACTACTAGAATCATTGATCCACAAACATGAGCCACAATCAACCAAAACAAATGAAAACAAATGAATGTAGTAGCAGTCTGATCTAATGTTTTTACCAATTCCGTTATCATTACAATGGATGTGTGGCCGACTAGTTAGAACCTTCCCTTTCCGACTATGAAGCCCAGGCTCGAATCTCACGATAGAAAATTTGTCATAATGTGTCAGAAGAGGCAATCTCAGCGTGCTATACATTTAGAAAGTGCCTGAAAACCATATCATGGTTTTACATAATCCTTGTGAATTAGATTAGGTAGACGGGACCCTTTGATAGCCATCGATATCTGTGCTAGTACAAATCATAAAGTTTTTTTCATGACGAAGCTAGCACTAAAAGCGACAGACCCTGGTCTACCGCGCAATCTACCACATAGCATCGATTCATTTGTTACTATTAAAATATTTTTAAATATTATGTGGATGAAGACAGTTGAAATCTAACTTTTTCCATCTCTAATGTAAAAAGAATACTGTAATATTAATAATTAAATCTCTTGTTAGATCAACATATTTATTTATTACTTTTACAATATTCTTATTTATTACATGGATTTAGACAATTAAAATCCACCCGACGCATTGTCGAAGATATGTGGCACTGGAAAGAGATTTAACTATTACTATTACAACATTATTAAATGTTACATGGATATACACAATTGAAATAAGCGTTTTTAAATTTTTAAGATTTGTTTCATAGTAACAGATATATTTATTACTATTACAATATTCTTAAATATTACATAGATTTACGCAGTTGAAATCAACCTTGTTGCATTGTTCAAAATTTGTTGTCATAGCAACATATTTATTACTATTACAACATTCTTAAATGTTACACGGATATACACAGTCAAAATGCACCTTATTCAGGATCTGTTTCCCTATCAACTGTTTTATTTATTAATATTACAACAATTTTACACGTTATGCGTTGTTAAACGTGTTTATTTCAGTTTTATATTTTTCCGAGATTCAATTATCGTTAAGAATTTTATGTGTTAAATGTTAAAACTACTAATTATTACATGGTTTATTCGACTTACGTCAGAAACACGATACGATTAGTAGTTAGAAGCGAACCCCGTCGACATTCGGTATCTTCTACTAGCTTCTTCTACTAAAAGATCAAACTATGAATGAACGTAAAGCTTTGCAAAAAATAACTGTTTAGGTAGAAAAAGGAAGAAAAATTATGGGAGAAATAAAAAAATGGGAAAGGAATAATCGGAATAAAAATAAGCAAAATTAAGAAAGAAAAAAAAGAAAACCGAAGGACAAATGTCGAGAGAAGCGGGAAAGAAGAAAGCAGAGCAAACAGAACTCGGAGAAAATAGTGAAATAAATAAAGTAAATAAAAAGTGACCAATGACAGGAATGCCCAAAATTAAAAAAAAGCTTAAGAAAAAGAGAAAAAGAAAAATCTGTGATAATAAAGAAATGGTTTCTATAATTAAATATGTAACCAGAGATGGAATGTATAGAGAGGACAGAGAAACATATAAGAAATATAGAGAGTGAAAAAAAGAGAAGCTGGTGAGAAATAGAGTGACTTAAAAACCGATTAAAAGAATTAAAAAAAGAGAAATGAGATAAAGTTCGTAAAAATTAAAATAAAAATGAAAGTTTTTAATTGTTCGAAACTGCAAGTAAAAATATATTGCTACATTCCACGATAAATAAACCACAAACACTAAAAACACATAAAAAAGACAACCAAGTAATATATTTTAATTTCTTTTTTAAGGCCTGAACAACAGTATAACTGTGGAATCGTATTGAATAAATACTAGTGGTTTATGTCTGAGGCACACTCCTTACCAAATGTAAGAGTAGCTTAATGGATTTCAGCAATGAAAATAGAATCGGTATGCATTAGTTGGGTGATGGATGTTGATTATGTGGGTTAAATATTTATTTGATATCATAGCATTATGTTGTATGAAATATATTTATCCATGTTTTTAGCACAACTATATCTAAATTTGACATTGTTTTTGTTGAAGCTTTTTTTAATGTGAGTGAATGGCAGAACCGTTTAAGAATTACGTTAAGAAATAATTTACAAATGTTCGTTTCGACCTTACGACTGAAGGGTGGGTTAAACTAAATAATGTCACGTTTACGTGATTTCTGCTTATTTCATCCTACCTTATTTGTAACTGTGCGTTATTATTTTTTAGTTTTCGCATAAATCATGTCGTTGAATAAGGAAATATATATCATCCCTATTACAATAAAGACGTTGTGTATTTATTTGTATATATATATATATATATATATATATATATATATATATATATATATATATATAATCCCCTCAAATATTTCGACAACGTTTTCGGCGACATGTTTACATTCGTCATCAAAAAAAATTGGCAGGCTTTGATTTAACTTCATAAGATGTATGATGTTCATGCGATATCTTTTTTATAGTTTAGCTCAAATGTTTTTGATGCAATAAGAGATATTGCAGGGATATTTTATAGCCAGGAAAAGAGAACTGAGCGTATTCAATCATTAAGTTAAAAATTACGACTTAAAATTCATATTAGATAAAACGACAAATTTTTACCTGTATTTCTAGTATATAATAAAAGTTATATAAAATATAAGCAACGTTATTTATTTCGATTGATTGACTGATTGACTTGTGTGTTTACCAGCACATCAGTTTATGAATCGTTTAATTCTGAATTGTTTATCTTGTGAGAAATAGAATATGGTTTACATTATACTGCTTTCACATTTGGCTACATGGTAGATGTTACTTAGCGTTTGTATATATACATGTTTGTGCAGACATGATTACTAGAGACAGTGATATATGTTGTCTACGTTTTTGTTTTGCTATAGTTGTATTTTAGCATAGCTTTTCATTTGAGGTTGTTTAGCATATTATATGGACTAATGTCATGAACGAGTTATTTCATATTGGTTGGTCGATTGATTGAATTCGTTTGGTGGTATATCAAAGTATATGAATCATTTAATGCCAAATTTTTATTTTCTTGTGAGCTTTGAAGTAATAAAAATATGATATATAATGTTCTGCTTTCACAATTAATACATGGTAGATGATACGCAGATTTCATGCATATAGATGTTTGTGCAGATATGACCACGAGAAGCAGTAATTTGTGTGTTTTTGTTGAAGTTGTATTTTTGAAATTTCCTCTAATTTGAGAGTGTGCAGTATATTATATGGACTAGTGTCATTGGCTGGCTAATTTAGTTTGGTGGTATATAAATCCCTATGTGTTATTTAATACTGAAATATAAATATTTTGTACTAAGTTTGTGCTAATTTTCTAAGTTTAGCTTAGATATGGCACAAATTCGAAAGTAAGGGACACCCACTGACGATCAAACTCACTACTCAATTGTAACGATTATAGCGATACAAGCTTGCTAATCATTATACCACCTCGAGGTGGTATAATGATTGTACGTAATTTATGCTTTCAACTACAGATTATTTGCACATAATTTTATACTTTCAGAGTAAAAGTATGCCGTTAAGAAACATATTTTGTGTATAATAAAATGGGTTATTTTACTAAAAAATGTAATTAAAAAGGGATTCAGCGCTTCACAACTCATCTAATCTCCCGATCAGAGACATTACTGCCGGATGTGGTCTATCGCCATAACCCAGGATGCCTTATAGTACGATAATTTTAAATAATATTTGCTCGTTTATTTTCTCAGTTTTACCATAAAAAATAAATAAACTTGTTATAATTTATGTTGATTATTATGCAAGCACTATAATATGAAACACTCATATATAAAATAAACACTTGATTTGCTTTATATATATATATATATATATATATATATATATATATATATGTATAAAAAGCAAATCAAGTATTAAAAATTATTGGTCATATATACATATTTATTATGTTTATTTTATATATGAGTGTTTCATATAGTGCGTCGATAGCTTAGCGGTTGAATCTCCGACTGATGTCAAAGCGGTGAGGTTTCAATCCTGGCTGAAGCAATCGGATGTCTAACAGTACTGATGAGTTGTGATATAGCGAAACATGAACGTCTGCGGATGACTATATATGTATTGTAATTTTTTTATAGCAATGGTTTATAAAATCATTATATCAGTACACAAAAATGTTCATGTTTCAGAACAATATTGTACTTCTTCAGGTAATATTTTAAAAATGAATAGTGACGATGATTTATTTTAGAAAATACAATATGAATTCATGGTCATTCTGAAAGTCAAGGAGACGTGGTTGGAAGAAGTTAAACAATATGATTGTTGATGTGTCAATATTGCTCTATCAAAAGTGAAAATTCTGTTAAACTATGGGGGTTGAACATTTAGGTCGCGAAAGAGAACAATGTAGCTTAATTTCACAACATGACACTTTTTAATTTTATCTTGGTGAGATACATACGATCAACATATATTATCTGAATGAGAAGACAACAATTTGTAAAAGCTGGTTGGAATTTTGTTGTTTTTTTCTTTCAATTTGATTTCGTACCGCATCAGCAGTTAAAGTGGGTGATTTGTTTTAGGTAAAACTCGAATTAAGTAATTATGTCATACTAAAGAAAATTGGAGTAGAGAAAACCAAATAATTGTTGCGTGGAACATTAACTTTAGTAAAATAATTTTTAAGTAATATAAGAGCATAAATTATAAATGAACAGTTATAATTATTTAAATTTTTAAAATAATTATTTGCGGTGTTTAAATAATACTGTCAAATTATTTCTATAGTTTAGCAGTACGATTTTAAGGATTCATAATCTGCAGCTTTTTATTCGCGAACAGAAGGCAAATGTCATCGAATTATTTACAGATTTTTGTTTTGTGCAAGAATTCTCTGTTTAATTTTTCAGGGGTTTATTTGCATAACTGTCATTATAAAGTCTCTCTAAGTATTGAACACTCTTTATAAAAATAATTGTAGGAACAGTGGATTTTAATCTATCTGTTCCTTTACTTCTTAATAATAATAATAATAATAATAATAATTATATATATATATATATATATATATATATATATATATATATTATGATCTTATTGCAATTGTGCTCTCTAGAAAAGAAAGTATTTAAAACAGTTTCCACTTCTGCGATATATGCATTACCATCAGAATTGAATTGAGTTCTTTCGATGACTGGCATGCGTGTGTGTATACACTACTTATATACAACAAGTTAAAATTTCCCTTCTATGATTCCACTGGATTATGGGTAGCGACTACGATTGACACTAAATCAGTCAAGTTTCGATCCCGGCCAGAAGCAAGTGGATGTGTTTAGCCACACTAATGAGCTGGACTTCATCGAAATAGGATTGTATGTGGATGACTAATACATACATACATACATACATACATACATACATACATATATATATATATATATATATATATATATATATATATATAACAATTCTAAAAACATTTACAAGTGCAAACCTTCAAACTACATTAATATAACTACATTAACATTTGTAGTTGCTGGTTATTTTATTATCAGCTACTACAAATTAAATAGATCTAATTACACTATATCCACAATCGACAAGAATACGGCTGATTTTGCTAGTCATTTAAATATTGCTGTTAAGATAAAAAAATATCTCTACCATCTACGCCAACGTTTTATTTAAGTACCACAAACCTAATTTTCAAAATAAATTTCAAACTAGGGAATTAATCCCACAAAAACTGCTTAAGGATTAGTCTCTATAAAAAACATAAAAAGAATAACCAAAGAACATAGAACATCTTTCTACCCCAATTTCTGGTAGACTTCTTCCAATACCATTAATTGATTCACTAAGAATAATGATAAACTTATAACTTCTTTCGTCCAATTTGGTAGAGTAGATTTCTATTCCTCTATTTCTAAGGAACTCCTAGATATTATTAACTTTGCTCGCAGTCATGTAGAAACATATCAAAATCCGTCCGCTATATACTTTTAGGTAAGACATGAAAATTGACTCATCCACTTTTAACAAATTTTTTTATAAGCGTTTCACCCCGAGCAAGGCATGTCACTGCCACTACTGCGCAGGGGACTACATAGAGTGGAGAAAGGATGATTAAATATAGGAAATGTCAGAGGCTGGGTGATAGGCGGGTAAGGATACCGAGAATGAGGGTTGGGTAGATGAGAGTGTTCTGAGAATAATTGGGAGTTAGTATGATAGGAGGTGTCTATTGACCCTACATTTAAACACCTGGAGATTGTAACTGTCGGGAAAGCAGACTTGTGGAAGGGAGTTCCACAGGCGGCAACGCGAGAAAAGAAGCTGTTGGAGTAGAATTTACGGTTACATCTTATTTGTTTAACTGTAAAAGGGTGGGACCTATTTGCTAATCTAGTATCTCGTGTAAATTCGTGCTTAGGCGGCACGAGTGATCTAAGCTCATCGGAGCAGTAGCCATGAAAGTACTTGTAGAAGAGGAACAGGGAAGCCACATCACGCCGGTGAGAGAGCGGCTGCAGCCGGTCTGCCAAGTCAGTATCAACCACGTTACAGATTCTCCTTTGTATTTTGTCAAGAAGCCCAAGGAGAGCAGCAGGGACACCCGACCAGATATGGCAGCAATATTCAATACACGGGTGGATGGTAGATTTGTATATGTGCAGAATAGATTCCGATGGGAAAAACTTCCGGGCCCTGCACAGGGAGCCGACTTTCATAGCAGCAGATTTGGCAATGGATTCGATATAGTCATTCCATTTGAGGTCCGCCGAAAGTGTAAGGCGAAGGAGGCAAATACTGAATATAACAGAAGCGTTAATAATTATAAAAATAAAAGCTAACTCTGAATAAAATCAGCAATTGACACAATGCCCTAACCTTGTTTAAGAAAATAAAGCAACATATATATATGTCTGTGTGTGTGTGTGTGTGTGTGTGTGTGTGTGTGTGTGTGTGTGTGCATTGAAAATATTACGTCTGCTTATTTTTGATAAAATATGCCCTTTCTCACGGATAATCGTTCGTACACTATAATTGAAAAATGTAAACAATGCGCTGTAACTTTGACAGTTGATTTTATTTTGCATTTTACAATGTTCACATGTATTTTCAATCATCTTCCGAGATCAGGTGTGTAAGTTGTAGTAAGAAAAAGTAACTGCGAAATTGTGTTGCTATAAACTCTGTAAAGTTTTCTTTTTGCCTCAAATGTAACGGTTGAGAACATTGACAAATAGAAAATAAAATTAACTGTAAAATATCAGCGCGTTTCTTGAAGTTTTCAATAATAATACACGAAAGATTATCCATTAGTGCAAACGGATGTTAAGAAAAAATTAGCAAACATATTTATTTAATCTGACATGCCTAAACAAAATTTGCTGCCTAAATAAACAAATTACATATATATATATATATATATATATATATATATATATACAGAATAATTTATTAAATATCCTCGTCAAGATCTGTCTAAAATTCTGAGCTATATTAATATATATTAGCTATATTAATCATGGCATTCTTACATTGTTGCGACTGTTGTCATCTTCACGTTGCCATATTCACGACATTTCGGCCGTTGTACTCTCTGGCCTTCATCTGTTGATAGTGATTTTGAACTGATCCTTTTTTTGCGTTCAACGAGGTAGATAGTTCTAGTTTCATGTGGCATGCCTCTTCTGAACGTCTTAGATATCTCACTTTAACTCAACTCTCTAAGTTTTTGTTCACCTCTGCTATAACCAGACTTTGAACTTACAACTCTTCTGGTCAAGTCACTGGATTCGAGAAAACACTTTTATCCACTTCGAAATGTGTCATTTAAGATGCATGACATGTGGAACTAGAAAAATCTAACGATATGTTGAACGAAATAAAGAGTTCAATTAGATATTTTAATTATCTGTGTAAAAAGAGGTATACAATGGCCGAAATGTCGTGAATATTACAACTAAGGCGCGTACAATTCAAGTAAATAATCACCGTCAAGGTTTGTCTATTATACTTTATATATCATATCTCCAAATTACAACTGACATATTTTGCACCTGGGATAAATTTTCCAAGCCGTTCTTCAAGACAAGGTTTTCCGAAATGTAACATTAACAATTTATAACTTTTTATTTTCCGAAAATATTTTCGGATCTCTGATATCAATGTTTATGTTTCTATGTCTGTAATACTTTTATGAAACATTCAAGGCTGAGTCTCGCCGGCGAATATACTAAAATATTTCAGAACAATATTTGATTGTCTTGGAACCAGCATAGCCAAGTTCAGCTGATGTGAGCTTTGAGATGGGATAAACAGCGTACTAAAATAGTTACTTATGTAAAAGAGGGAGTAGGAGTAGAAGGAGAGTCTGTCCATGAGCATTTGAGATCGGAAACTAAAAACCCAGAAAGACACAGAGAAAACTGCGGAAGAGAGCGGACATTGGCTGCCTTGTCGCGTGCGTTCTGACTCATCCAACTGCACCTCTTACTCTAGACCACGTCAAAGAAAATGTATGTCTTTACTAGTTATGATCGTCACTTTTTTAAGTGAGAATATCATCATTTTATCAGAGTGAAAAAGGCAAGCGATTTTATAAGAGAAGTTAACACGTTTTGGGACCCTGTCTTCGAACTAATAATCGTCGTTTCATTGAAGGTTATACAACATATGTGTCATTTTGTTTGAAGTTTAATTTTCGTCGTCTTAGTATAGAGAATATAACATTAGTCGTTGAAGATGCGTTTATCGAAGGATATACAACATAATTGCTTCTTTAAGATATCGAAAATATCTTGTTCTATGTTCTCGATAGAAATCAAAGGCGTTTCCACCTATTTGTGGGTGATGAATTGTTTTTCACGCAACAATCCCTTTTCTCCCAGAAGAAAAGTCGCAAGTCATTCGCTGCTCTATTGTTATGTTCATGGAGAACATATGAACAATTTTCCTTATTTTCGCCGGTCATAACGTTCAAGCCCTCCCACGCAAATCAAAGCGAACCACCATGACTCTCTTCTTATTTGATTTGGGTGATGGAAGTCTTTATCGAGCAGTTTTTTTCCGGTGAAATTCTGCTATGCGGAATTGAATACAAGAGGCTGCTTTCATGATCATTGCAATCTTAGTTCAAATCTAGGATTAACCGTTTTCTTCACCATAAACTGTGCTTCTTCTTTGTAATCCTCTACCTCGAGTGCGCCTTGTACACGGTGAATATCATTATATTAAAAAATCGTAACAATATGTTTTAGTTGTGCAGATGTTCTGTAGAACAATTATCAGCACACTGACTTTCCAGTAACTTGATACTATCTGTTTATTTTTCACGCATCCGCGGGAGTGTGTGCTCATAATAAGATTCCTAGTGATAATAGCAATGAAGATAACATCTGAGAAAAGAGAGAACCCTCATTTATTATCGCTATTGTCATTAATTTTAAAAAATTACCAACGACAAGGTTTTATTTATAAACTATACACTTTTTCAGTTTTATTTTCTTTCTATTAAGTAATCGTATATTATGATTCTGTACATCGTTTTTTTGGGGTTTTTTTTTTTTAATCATCTCACCCCAAGCAAGGCATTCCACTGCCACCATTGCGCATGGGGCTACATAGGGGAAGGTAAAGAGAAGGAGTGGTTAGACATAGGGAATGTCAGGAGGAATGAATGTTAGACATAGGGAATGTCAGGAGGAATGGGAGCAGGTTAGTGTGTTAGGAGGTGTCTATTGACCTTACATTTAAACTCCTGGAGATTGTATCCGTCGGGGAAGCAATCATGTGGAAGGGAATTCCACAGTCGGGAAGTGCGAGGAAAGAAACTGTTGGAGTAGAAATTGGAGTTGCATTTTATCGGTTTCACTGTAAAAGGATGGGATCTAGTTGCTAATCTAGTATCTCGTGCAAATTCGTATTTAGGGGGCACCAGTGATCTAAGTTCATCGGAGCAGAGGCCGTGAAAGTATTTATAGAAGAGACACAGGGAAGCCACGTCGCGCCGGTGAGAGAGAGACTGCAGGCGGTCTGCCAAGTCGGTATCTATCACATTACAGACCCTCCTGTGAACCTTATCAAGAAGCCCGAGGAGAATAGCAGAGGCACCCGACCAGATATGGCAGCAGTATTCAATGCTCAGGCGGATGGTAGATTTATATATGTGCAGGATAGATTTAGACGGAAAAAACTTCCGGGCCCTACACAGAGAAATGGCTTTCATAGCAGCGGATTTAGCAATGGATTCGATATAGTCATTCCACTTGAGGTCCGCTGAAAGTGTGAGACAAAGGAGGCGTAGTGTTTTACTCTCTGGGAAGCAAGCCTGGTTCATGCTAATGGGAGATAGGTGAGATTGTCGATGATGGTTAATTGAGAGTAGCTTCGTTTTAGAAGCATTAAAATTTACTAGCCATTTCTTACCCCAGTTCAAATATGGATTGAAGGTCCTTTTCAATCTCGGCTGTTAGCTTTGACGCCTACACCAGATTTTTGTAGGAGGCGAGAGGAAATTGTGGTGTCATCGGCGTACAAACCTACTTGGGCTCTTATGGAATCAGGGAGATCATTACTGTATATCAGGAAGAGTGTAGGACCTAAGATGGAGCCTTGGGTTTGTATGGTAGTTCTGGGAGGCATGTCCGTTTAATACCACCTTCATTGTGCGGTTAGAGAGGAATGACCGGATTAGTTCAAACAAATGTCCAGTTATACCATAGCTCCGCAGTTTACATAGAAGGCCAGCATGCCAAACTCTGTCGAACGCCTTAGATATATCCAATGCAACGGTTCGGGCTTCGCTATTCCTGTCGAGTGCCTGGTATATGTACTCGTTTTAGTTCCGGGGATTGGCATCAGCGAGGCGGTTTCAAAATTTGGCTGATTCTGTTTTGTGATACTATCCTTAGAAAATATGCGATTCCGTCTATGTCACGTTTCTGGTTAAACATCAGAACTGGCTGGAATCACATCCCTTGTATAAGGCAACCAATACCAGAGAAGGAAAAGTTTGATTTTAAAACGACATTTTTGTATATTTCTGTCTGAAATTACATTCGCTTTTTGTTAACTGTTATGTTTTGGTAATAATGCGAATGCCACATACCTGTGCGTTCTAATTAAATGTTACCTCATTGCCGTTGAATTAACTGAACAATTCTGTTATTGTGATTTCTTCTAATGACAGCAAGTTTCTTATATTCTGATACAAAATACCGACAGTTTCGTCTCCCTCTCTCCACGAAGTCTGCTTCAAAACGAACTATTCTTTTGTCGTTGTTGTGTTTAATCGACCGTATTAAAATGACCTGTTCTTGTGCGGCCATTATTACACCAACTGTGGCATTCATACATTTTCATTTTCTCATCCAATCACAGCTAACCAAGCCTGTTTGTTTCTGCAGTCTGTATTTTCTGTGTTTTTACGAATGAACTTTCTAATTTTTTTCTTTTGTATTCTCTTAACATTTCCGGTATCAGCCATTTCTTCCATTTTAGTAAGATTTTGCTGTGTTTCTTTTTTTTGCATCTAAAACATTTCACGATTTTTTCAATAATTTCTCAGTCTTCTATGTTGAGATATGTGCTGAGATGTTCTATTCTGTTTTAAGCAACGTCATCATATGTTAAACCATCGGGTGAGCGTTGTTATTTAAACCAGAGTTACGTAGTGGAGAGAAGAAACTGGTTTATTTCCAAATATGTTGTTTTGCGAAAGAGAGTGTAAAGAACTCAGCAATGGCATTGAGTGGATAAAGCCTGTAAGTCTTTTAGGGGAACATCTTTCTTAGAAAGACCGTCGCTAGATTTTCACAAAAAACTGTGCAAAATAGGAGAAACCACATCTGTTGAAGACATTCAACGAAAACGTAGAACACACGTAATTCGTTGCAAAACTTATGACATAATCAATAGTTTTAAGTTCTACATAATACATAAGAAGTTAAAGTTCTACTATTCCTCATTTTATAATATGCCGTGACACATCAAGACATTAGCGGAAATGGCCTTTTACAGTTTTCTGTTCATGTTTCGCTATCCAGAATGCTTTCCTTATTTCTCTTGCCTTCATTATGCCCGACAAGGTTTTACGTTTTCTAAACACTGCTTCTAAATTATGAGTTCAAGAAATGTAAAGTGTATTTTACTCATTTTGAAAATAAGTTTCATATCTGTTGTCTTTTTTAAGTCTCTTTTGTTGCTTACTCGATCCGTAGGTTGATATTTCAGTATACCCACGTCTCTATTTTTTCCATTCTGTGAGTAAATTATACAGCAGTCTCTACTGCATAGAAGGATGAATATTCTATAACAATACAAAATCCTCTATAGCGAAACATTTTCATACTTGCTTAGCTTTTAGAATATCACTTTCGCAAATCCAGTATTCGTAACTTGTTGTCGCATTATCGAACCTTTGCTAAAAAAAAACTTGACAGATATTTGAACTCCTGCGTCTGCTTCATTTTTATATCTACAGTGAATAACATGATTTTTTCTCTTGTTGATGACAATACTACACGAAACAATATTTTTAGATGAAAATATAAATGAGAACACAGTCATTATAGATTTTACTATCCTTTCCATTGCTAAATAGTATGAACATTGCTAGTGCTAAATGTGATTTCTAATTCAGGTTGTTAATTCTCCTAGACTGTCTGCCAACCAGAGCTGAAGATCACAACCTGTTCTCCTTTTTTATCCATAGCTGGGAACGTGTAAGTGGAATCGTAACTTGCCTAGCTTATTTATTTGTAAGTTAATAAAACCAATTCAAACAAAGTAATTTTTTTATCAAGAAATGAGAATACAGTTTAGCATTACGCGCAAATAACATCAGTAAAATTATGATTCTATCTCTCCCCTAAGGTATAGGTTAAATATTAAGAATTGTATCAAAGGAAACATTGTTATTTAAGAGATAACGCAATATTTACTAAAAAAAAAAAGAATTAGTTTTACAATTCAATGTACGTTTCGGCTTTAAAATTCCACAAAGTGTTGACAATCCGAAAAAAATTGAATTGATTTTATTTATAACAGTAGTAGAAGTATTAATTTATTTTGAGTGGATTTTTATTTTCATTACAATCGCTTTTCATTCATTATGTACTGTAAGTCAAGATACTATCTGCATTCTGTTTGCAGAAGTTCTGATATTACGTGATATTTAGCACATTTAATATGTATATTTACAAAACATTGAGAATAATGCGTAGGCGTGTTATTTTCACGGAGTGAAAGTTTTTAATATCTGTTGTAAACAGGGCTTTTTTTATATATAACTTTTGGATCGTAAGCAAAGATCTAAATGATATAGATATATGTAGGTTTATAATGTTACATTCTTTGCACATCTGATATCGAATTGCGTATATTTATTTATTTTGTCATATTCTTTATCACTTATGCGTTATTTCTTTTATTGAAATTTTACTGCGATATCTATGAGAAAGCGATTGTTTATTTTGTCAGTCTTTAGTAACAATGTTTGGTTTATATATATATATATATATACATATATATATATATATATATATATATATATATATATATATATATATAAATGGAAAATTTGAAAAAGAAAAAATGTAAATTTATCTTATGCGACGCGTTTCATTCCTTGTAGGAATAAATCAAGGCAAAAATTTTACACTGATTAATCTTTCAGAAAAATTAATGCACAGAGAAGTATGTTTTGCTATTGCCTTTATATATATATATATATATATATATATATATAAACAGCACTGATGCAGAGGAAGGTAGTAGACAACTGCTCACAAAAGTATGAAATAATGAAAATTATTGAAAACTATATTCTTTTAATAGAAAGAAGAACGAAAATGTATATTCAATAATTAAGGGTTGAGAACTAAGCTATCCGGGTTTCAATCGTAAGGTTTTTGTCTGAAGATACTTTACATCTAAAACACGGCTAGCTTGATGTTGAATCTTTAATAATTGCGTATATATATATATATGTATGTGTGTGTGTGTGTGTGTGTGTGTGTGTGTGTGTGTGTGTGTGTGTGTGCAAACTAATGGATTGGCAGTCCACTTTTGGTAGGTATTTACTTTATTAAGAGTGCTCGATATTTAGTAGAGTAATATACATGCAATATCTCTATTATAAGTTTTTAATATAAACAATGTTTAATGCAACACAACAGCATTCCTTAAACATTGATCTATTTTTTTCTGTTATGAATCATTATATCTAGAAGTTTAAAAACAACAACATTTTACTATAATCTAACAATGATTTATGGAACCAGAATCCTAGTTCTGAACAGAAATACGTGATAGACCTCTACTCCAGTTCAAAGGGCGGCATAGAAATGCGAAACAAAACTATAGGCAAAACTATCTACTCGTATTAAGACTAAAAATAAATTAATATTAATTAATATATACTTAAATTGTTTCATTGAAACCAATGGTTTTATATAATAATTAATTGTTTAATTAGCCTTCTTTGTCTTCTATGAGCATGATGTTTAAGTACATCGGGCAGCAAGGCCTATAAACAAAAACTTAGTGGTTTTGAAACGGTAGAACCACCCGTTAACTACTGTGAAATAAACCTTTCATCGTATTTGCCTTCGTAATTGAAATTCACGTATTTCACTCCAAATAACTTTTTTTAAAATGTATCCAAAGATACCTTTAAGAAATATGACTGTTACATGTAACAAATAAGTTTCGAAAAACAACCTGGTGAGATGAATTTAACAGAATGTGGATAATATAAATAAATGTTATATTACATATAAATAAATTATATATTACATACCAAACTGTGAATCGTGAAAGGACAGAGCGATACACTTTACACATATTCTCACCTAAAAAAAAATAATAAAAATGCGTTTGATATTAGAGAACAATTAAATGTCATACTGGTTTACAGATGACAATAGTTTCGCTATTTTCATATTGTCAATATAAATATATAAAGATGGAAAATAAAATATAACATCCACAGAAAAAAAAACTCACGCACAAATAGAATGCAAGAGTGTTCTAGGGTAGACAGCAAATAATATATGGTAATCTCTTTGAAAAGAAATGTAAGCCGTTCATATAACAGGGGGTGACGCGAACCTTTTGTGTCGTTTCACTGTAATTCACGTATATAGTAACGCAAGCAGAAAACACAGTTTCCCACCTGCAAATATATCTCTATGTGAGCAATGACGCGTAGTACAGCTTGACAGACGTTAGATGAAGCTTAGATTGGTCTTCAAAGAGAAATAAATACGAACAGAAATCCACAGGTCAAATAGAAAAAAAAACCCCGATAAATACATACACACACACACACACAAACACACACATATATATATATATATATATATATATAACTGGGCATGTACTTTTTTAAAATATATTTCATTATATACGACCAAGTATCATTATTTAATTTATTTTTGAACAAAAAACTTCTAACATCTTAAAAATTTACTGTTTAACTAATGATAAAAAACTCCATAATTTTTATCGCCCAAAGCGCTTTCTTCCACGTTTCTAGGCATTTTCAAAAGTGGTTATGTTTCTTGTTTTGTTATTCTTTTTCATGTTTTACCTGTTAGGTAATAATTTATTTTGATTCATGAATACATATATATATACAGAAAAATAGAATTTATTCGTTATGGATCGAAATAGACATATATAGATAGATAGATTAGGATAGATTTATAGATGTGTGTAAGCGATAATTGATGTAGAAATTAATTATTTTTACGAGGAATGCTTATCAGTTTGATATACTTTCGTGTCAATGCACTTCATCCAGGTTTAACGCTAATGACATGAATTATACATGGGTTCTTTCAAAGTACATTTGATTAATAAATACGTTTTAGACCATGAACAGTGGTCTCTCGTTGTATCTATACACACTTATTTATACGTGTGTGTGTTTGTGTGTGGTTGTATGCATATATATGAGTGTATTTAGACAAATTATTTACACAACATATCTACAAGAAGTACTGAGGCAGTATAAGTATACAAGAAATTTATAAAAATAAGTGATAACCACAATATTTTCACATGCATACACCTAAACACACATACACAAAGAAGAAATAGCAAAGTAAAACAAAATAAAAGCGGATAGGTTTTAAAGTTAACATAAAAACGAAAATGAGAAAATCGCGAAACAATTGCTAATACCTCCTGATGAGTGGACAGAACGATTACACAAAAGTTCGTCTACGAAACTCCTGTGTTGAGGCTCTGAATATAATATCAACCGACCAAGTGACACATTTAAAGCACCATATATATATATGCACTCATTGTATATATATATATATATATATATATATATATATATATATATATATATATATGAATATGTATATTTATGTGTTCATAAATATACACAAATAAAGTGAACAAAATCAAAATTAATATGTTTCACTTATTTTTTCTTACCTTTTCCTCTCATTGTTAACTTGAGACGTGCAAAAGTATATCTGAGTCAGTGTTCGACAATACGCTATTTGTAGGAAAATCATGACTATATCTATTACATTTTTTCTTCTCAATTTGAAGGAGAATAGACAAATGAATACTTGTTTTGTATGGGTTAAGTTTCACTCAGCGCTAATATATATTATAGAGTAATCCGGTGTGGACAACAATCTCGCACTTTGAATAGATTTTTACTGATATTTAGCCTACAAAATGCCCATAGTCCACACAGAGGAGAGTGTTATTTATGAGGATTCTTCTGTGGTTGGTTAAAATAAGAGGTTAAAGGGGCATTATATAAGGATATATAGAAATATTACGAGTAAAACCTAGATATCAATATGTTATGATTGGTGTGGTCGTGAAAGTATCTTCTTAAAGGACATTTTTAATGTCGCGATTCTGAAAAGAAGCTGTTCGAACAGAATATGCTTCTATCGGCAATACCGGTAATAAAAGTATAATAGTACTATTCACACGTGAAAAAATTACAAAAACCAAAAGGAACCATTATTAATAAAAAATCAAAACGTAAATATTAAACAATATCGACTATAAATACGGTCAGAAGTTTCTAACCGTGTTAATAAGAATTAACAAGGATACAACATTCCTATAATTTTGCATACTTAAAAAAATATATGTAATTATTTAAATGTAAAATAGGATTGATTCTTAATAATAGCTAAAATTAGAGTCGAGTATGTTTGGATAAATAAAAATTCATACAATTTATTTATGTACTGAAAAAATTATATTAACAGCATAAACACATTGTCATTTGTAACAATATCTACGCATATATATATATATATATATATATATATATATATATAACAGAAGTCTTGAAACAAATTAGTTAATTTGTAGTGATATTATAACATACGTATTTACGTATTTTATAAATTTTAAATAAATATTTTATGCACACACACACACACACACACACACACTCACACACACACACATATATATATATATATATATATATATATATATATATAAAAATATATGTAAATCTAAACAGAAAGTTGAATGTAGGTAAAATCTCGAGGAAATTTCTACTAATATTAATATTAAAATTCTCCATTTTTTCCTTTTTCCCCTCATTTCCCGTTTCCTTTTTCTCCTACTTCCGTTCATGTAAGACAAATATTTTTTTTTTATTTTTTTACTCATATGAATATAAATTTTGAATGTCTTTCTTACAGGACGTGTTGAAACTTTTTCGCTATTTCTGCCTTTCTTCTCTCTGTTACTTCCCTCTGTAACAGCGTTTTGACGCCTGTCTTCTCTTTTTCTTATGTTTGTTCTTTTCCCACTTTTTAAATGGACATCCTGTGTATGAAAGAAATTTTGAATTTGTCCATAAAAGATCGCATACGAAGTGAATGCACTTCGCAGAAATGATCATCCGACAAATGTAAGTTTCGAAGTTTTATTTTTAAATATATATATACTTATATATAATCATCCACATACAAGATTGTTTTGCTGCATCACAGCTCATCAATGTGTTTTGCATCCGTTTGTTTCCAGTCAGGAACAAAACTCGCTTGATTTGATATATATATATATATATATATATATATATATATATATATATATATATATATATATATCACAGAAAATGAATTTCTATTATGTTTAATCAAGAGGTGTTCTAAAGATCCTATTTTGGCTTTAATTTTAGGTGAAAATAAAGAAAAACATTTTGCAACATTTTGATATTTTTTTGTTACTCTAGTATTAAACTTTCGGCTCAAATAAGCCATCTTTACAGTGGTCAGAGGGACGTTAAATTAAAGACATCTACTATCAAAGGCAACCTCTCCTGCCTCCCATAAGCATGGACCAAGCGATTCTCCTGGAGAGCGATACACTACGCCTCCTCGGACTTACCCTGTCCTCAGACCTCAGATGGAACCACTATATTGAATCCATAGCAAAATCTACTGCTAAGAAGGTTGGGTCACTATGTCGATCCAGAATGTTTATTCTGCCTTAATCCCTCCTGCATATATACAAGTCAACCATTCGTCCGTAGATGGAGTACTGCTGCCATTTATGGTCAGGCCCCCCTGCCGTTCTTCTCAGTGTTCTTGACAGGCTCCAAAGGAGAGTCTGTAATGTGATAGGTACTGATTTGGCGGCTAGACTGCAACCACTTCCCCACCGTCTAAATATGGCCTCCCTTTGTCTGTTCTATAAATACTTTCATGGCTTCTGCTCGGACGAACTTAAGTCACTGGTGCCTCCTCAAAAGGTGTTTACTCGTGCAACCAGACTGGCAACTGGGTCCCACCCATTCACAGTCAGGTTAGTCAAATGCAAACGACAATTCTACTCCTGCAGATACTTCTCCCGTACTTCCCGCCTGTGGAACTCGCTCCCATATTCTTGCTTTCCTGACGGCTACAACCTCCAGAAATTTAAATGCAAAGTCAATACTCATCTACTAACTACTGGACTCTAGCTCTCTCCCCACCCCCGTATAACCTTCCCTTTCTCTCCACCTATGTATCTGTCACCGCACCTGCATTCTTAGCTTTCTATTGCTCCTTTCTAACTAGTTTGTACTCCTGACTCTTTTTTAATTAATCTTTTTACAGTTATGTAGACCCCTGCACATCAGTGGCATTTCTGCCTTGCTCGGGGTGAAATGATTAAAATAATATCTTGTGTTGATATAAAACATTGCTATGCGACGATAGCAATCACTTAATAGCAAACGCAGGTCGTAAGTTAGTAGTGCGGCTCAATGACGTCAAATGAAAAACTGAAATCAGTATCAGATGCAATTAAATGCTATTTAATAGATTGAATTTGATTCTATTGAGTGTGGGTTGCTTCGATTTAATGTAGAGGCCGCTAATATCTGAAGGTTTTTTTTACTGCGGGTATGCATGAATATTATTGTGCTATCGACTGAAATATGTCTAATATTACATATATGACTATGTTTTTCTAAGAAATGTTGTTTATTTGAACTATGATCAAAAAGGTGGCAGGTAAGTCTACGGGAGAATATGGTTGTAATAAAACTGATATTTGTAGTGGGTTTATTATTTGTACCAGAGATACAATCTTTGAACGGACATGTAAATTGATACACTACGTTTGTATTTTATAGAGTAATTAGTTATGTGATTTTAGGGTTTGGTCTATTTACTATTTTTCTATAATATATAAGCTAAGTTTTATTAATTGGCTTAACATTTCTACCCATTATGTTTTTACCGTGTGTTTAATTATGTTTGTAATCATTATGCATTTGGTTTGAAAAGTATAATTTAATAGTGTCGTGTTTATTTTGACGTACACTTATTATTATTAATATTGTCAATGTTGTTAAAGGTATTATTAAGTGTATTGAGATACATTTTTTGTTGAACAATGACGGAGTTTGGAAATCTATTGTTAACAAGTGTTTGTTTAGTTTTGTGTTATTATTTTTAGAATAAGTCTTTAGAAGAAGATATCATTTGTGTGCAATGAATTAAATTTTCTTTTTAGAACAGATTATAACTTTTGGGCATTCACTATTATAATTAAAAAGACACGACTTTATGCTAGTTGGTTTCCTATAAAAATCTATGTGTGCTGGAATCAATAAATACATCAAGGAATGGAATTATATTATTAATATTAAACTCTAATGTAATATAATGTCGTGACTTTCAAATTTGTTTTTAAGTGCTGTAATTTGCTCAATATTTTTAGATAAATTGAAAAGGGCATCTATGTAACTTACATATGCAGGCGGTTTATTAATGTCATTAAGTATTTTATTTTCTAAATATGTCATAAAATAATGAGAAAAGAGGGCACCTCTAGGAGTTTCAATCGCAATACCCACTATTTGAGTATAAATATTACGTGGTGTGACCTCATAGAACACCGTTACTAATTTACGACCTTCGTCTGCTATTCGCTGATTGTTATAGTCTCCTAAATATTAATAATAAAATACCATTTATTTTATGTTAACGTCCCTGTAAATACTCTGATGATGGCTCATGTGAGCTGAAACATTAGAACCAGCGTAATAAAAAGTATCCAAATGTTGGACAATTCTTGTCTTTATTTTCATCTAAAACTAAAGCCAAAATACGATGTTTAGAACGACTCATGTTTAAACATAATAGACATCAATTGTCTGTTATATTTAACAATATATGTTTACATAATTATCTGCTGCATTGATACATTAATATACATGCATATATCTTTTTTTTGAATAAGTACATATATATATATATATATATATATATATATATATATATATATAAATATTCTTGAATAATATATATATATATATATATATATATATATGATAAACGGAACATCAACCGATGGTGTGTAGTAAGGAAAAGTAAGATCTATGCAAGGGTAAAGAAATTTCCATATTGTTCCAGAACATTTCTTTTTTTTTTTTTGGTGTTTCTGAATTCAGTCTCACTACTGAATAAGATTGCTCAAATAGTGAGGGATTTTATATATAATGCAAGTAGTCATTTAGTAGCTAATGTGTATTCTGGGTGATACTCACTTCCTTGAAAAAAGTCTCCATATTTCAAGCGTAAATCAGTCTGTGCTACTCTGGGCCGTCGATATTGCATTTAGGGTGAAACATCACTCGTCTTCAGTTTTTTTACACAGATCAGTGGATCGCTTCATTCCCTTGTTTAAATATATGTTGCGCTCAGTATTTCAGTTTCTTTCAGTACAGCCACATTTTATGCTATCATTTTTTGTCTCCTCATTGGGGAAATTTTCTACCATCCACTGCCATGTAAGAGTATGAATAACGCGTAGCAATCCAACACTCTTTTCTTTGTTTCTAACAAAATGGTTCATTTCTCAACACTTTTGTTAGGTTTTGTAGTGCCTCTTTTGCTATTCTAAACGCTTTCTTTGGTTCTCAGTGCCACATTTTCTATATTCTGTACAAACGCTTCCCAGTTATTTGAACTTCCGCTCCTGCTTGATAATTATGTCTTGTATTTGTAATTCTTATCTTGATTTTTTTCTCTTCCTGATGAATCCACTACTTTAAACAAAAAAGTTTGTCAGGCGTAGAGAGACATTTTAGATTTGACAGGCCTTTTCTTAGCTGCATAGTATATACATGGCCAGGGCTGTTTTATTGGCCAGGACTGTTTTATTTTGCTTCTTCTGGATGTGTTACCAACCAAGGCTGAACTTCACCGTTTGTTCTGCTATTAAACCCATAACTGACGATGAGTATCTGGATTTATACCTTAGCTTAGCGTATTCGCGTAGAAATGAATACAAGGAACTCAACTGGAATTCGACATCGTATTTCCGATTTCTCATTCAGAGCTGGTGTCCATTATACAAACCTTATATCTCCATCTTATCATAATAACCTTTAATAACTTTATTATAATGAGATAAGAATGAAATTTACTATGAAGCAAAAATATAATTAGGAAACGTATGAATTTATTTCTTCCTCTTATTATGGGTTAAATAGTAATTAAATTTCGGATTCTCAGCACTTTACTTAGCTTCCGAAATATTTTTACTTAATTCGATGTGTATTCGAATTTCGGTGTCACTTCATACATAGTCTATTAAAACGTTTCCCATAAATTGAACTGTTGTACCAGTTTGATGTTATGTCTCCAATTAGCAACTTACATTTTGTTTATTTTTTTATCTAGTTGATTACCATGCTTTCCGTCTTTTTTTTGTTTTGTTTTGTTTTGCTATTTGATGGGCTTCTGCGGTTGGGAACCATTTTTGTGCATGAACAATAATTGAAATTAATTGTCCCTCGTAAAGGCCGCACTTATTTTGTTTTTGTTTTTTTTACTGTTACTCATTTTATATCGTCGTTAAATAATGCATTAAATTTAATTTGATAAATATATAACCTAATAAAAACAGACTTTATATAGCTAAAAAGCAAAGTTTGTTCACACTAATATTTAGTACATTTTTTAGATAAATAAATTGACTCCTTGATATTGCTTCTTTTGAGATATAATTTTGATAAGGGCTCGAAAATGGTTAATTTTAGTTTGAATTGGTGTTCCAAAGGGTCGTCTGTCAACTGTGTTCACAAAAGATTCTTGGTCTGTGTCATGTATGAAAATGTGTATTCACAAGTGTATGTTGAAGAAAAACCTCAAAGAAGACAGCTATCATGAATCACTAAGGCGAGAAAATTCTACGCCTTTCATATTATCTTCAGCAAACTCAATAAGTGCCATTTATGACTCTTTGAAAGCCTTTAATACGTTAACTTATGAAGTTAGAATGAAGTTTGTTATTTTTCAGCGCATCAGCACACCTTTTCAAAATTGCAGAATCTTCTGCTGTATTCTTCTATAAATGAGTCTAAACCTAAGTGCTATTCCTGAAAAGATTTTTTGATATACTCTTCTCTTTCAATCATTACTTTCAGCAAATTTTCTCATGTATTTTTTGACTGAGAGAGAAATGACATGAAAAATAACAACTTCTTCTTAAATAGAATAATTGTGCTACATATCCTATACTTGATTTATTTCTGCTTTGTAAGGAAATGTTTAACTCATTTTGTTTGTCAATACATCTCAGATAAATGCAGCATGTCTTTAAAACTGAGTATTCGAGAATTCACAAAACTTATTGTTTTCTTTTAAAAATTCAACTGTTTGCCCTTGTGATAACCAGCGTACTATTGAATGTTAGAGAAAATCTACAAAACTTTCCTTCTAATCTGTTGACATGTTTTCAAAATGATGATGCCTCATGGCTTTGCGGTTTATAGTTCACAATGCCTATAATTTTAGGTCAGGTGTTATATAAAATAGCATATTTTGCATTTCCACAGCGCTATAGAAATAAATCAGTTTATTTGAAGTTGGCATTTCTGTTTTAGATATGCAATGAATCCTTCATCTTTAGTCATTATAGTTGGAATACCATCAGTACATACACTTAATAATTTATTAAGATTCAGCCCAGCATTATGAAATTTCTCTTTGAAGTGATTAAAAATATCTATTCCTCTTATCTTTCTCTTAAGAGTGCCTATGGCAAATAATTCTATAAATATTTGAAAATCGTCAGTTATTGCACAAATGAAATACAAAACTTGTGCCTAAACAGTGGAAACTGTCGATTCATCAATTTGTCATTTTTATTATATTTTGGTGATTACTCGCGAATTCATGTTATTGATCTGCATTATTCCTTCATAAAAGAGGCATATTTTCATATTTGTTCACTTTATCTGTATCTAAACATTTTACAACTTATAGAAGAAATTAATTTTTGACCTCTGCATCCCTGAATGGTTTTACTTCTTCAAAAGCATCTTTGTAGATTGCTTCTCTTGCAGAATTTCATGAATTTAATATAGAATGGAAAATTGTCTTTGCTTTTACTTTCCATCCTTTACTTTCTGAAGTGCAACAGTTATAGCTTTACCCTCCAATTTTAGCATATATATTGTCATTATGGAATGCATAACGTTAATGTGCTTTGTATTTTTAACTGTTGAAATTGCAGTATCACAAAGCAAACAAGGAATTATACAATTGTTAACCATTAAAAAATATCGCAATTTCATTCATCACTGAATATATATTTTTCTTATTTTAATGTTTGTTTTAGTTTTTGGGATATAATAGCTTAAATTTTATAGAGAAATTATGTTATTCTAAAAAGATATATAAATATTAGCAAACATAAAGAACTAGGTTTATATGTACATTTTTGTTACTGAAAATCATGCTAATTACCTGCATGAGCAATCAGTATACATAACCAAAATTACTAAAGGTATTACGTGCAGTTAAAATATTCAGGCATAGTCATTGTTAAAGCTGGATTACCAACTCAAACAAAAAAAAATTACGTTGCAAAGGGAATTTTGATGGCTTTCCTACGGAAAAATATGATGGCTTGCCTACAGAAATTTTCATAGCCTGTCTATGGAAATTTTGATAGCTTGCCTATAAAAATCTTGATGGCTTGCCTATAAAAATTTTGATGGCTTGCTTACGGAAACTTTGATGACTTGCCTACGGGGACATTGATGGCTTGTCTACGAAAACTTTGATGGCGTGCTTACCAAAAGTTTGATGGCTTGCTTACGGTTAAATTTGATGGCTTGCCTATAGAAATTTTGATGGCTTGCCTACGGAAAATTTGATGGATTGCCTACAAAAACCTTGATGGATTGCTTATGGAAATTTGATGGCTTGCCTTAGAAATTTTGATGGCTTGCCTACGGAAACCTTGATAGCTTGCCTATAGAAATTTTGTTAGCTTGCATGACATTTGCATGGTTACGTTCAAGTCTCTTATTCTTTTACTGTATTCTGTCATTTGTCAGCACTTTGTAAATATTTATATGCCGGTATATTTCCTCACATTAGCTAGTAAATTACTTTCTTTTTTCTTTAATTTCCCACTTTGTACGAAGTTGATTTTTTAAAATATTTTAGCGAGTTTTTCTTATCATCGGGAAAGAAAAAGAAGAGGATGAAGACAGACCGCTGAAATTGTTAGCAAAGTGAAGGTGAAACGTTAGCCAAGTCGGAACCAACAGACATTTCACTAAGTCACTGACTAACGGAGACTTTTCTTACAAGCAGAATAATATTAGTGTACAGATACACATAACTTTGTTATAAAGATCTGAATGGTTCCAAGTTAACATCAGAGAAGAAAATTTAGGCAGCTAAAATCACACAGTAATGTATTCTTGATCACCAGTAACACAAGGTTTGATTGATAAATTTAATTATTGCTGAAAAAGAGGAATTTTTATTGCGAACTTCTAGTTTATAAAGCTGGAGATTGAGCTTGAGCTAGTATATTTTTTGCTGACTTCAGATCCAGTTCCAACTTTTCCAAATTATCTTGTTTCACAGTCCAACAACAAAAGTTGCAGAAGGCTGCAATTGATGATTCAGAAGGCCGCATGCGTTCATAAGGCCGCAGTTACTTCATACCGTTGTATTCTATATTTGCCAGTATCACTTGTCTTTAAAAATAACATTTAGCAAAATTATTATACAGCAAAAATGTACAATCTTCTATTTGATCATTTATTTATATTTGACAAACAGAACAAGGCTATAAATATTCATTCATTTATTAAGCTTTTTTTCTCTTATTATATTCACATTAGTAGAATTTTTTCGTATTTTTAGGAGAGGCGTTTCGAAACAACCTTTATAACTTATTGTTTGAATTTTCTATTTATTATGTAGGTTAGTTTATTTTCTGTTACTTAATATTCAAGAATATTTTAACAGCAGCATTAATAATAACACTATTAAGGATTGCTTTCAGAAATAATTTGAAGTTTCGCATTATTTATTATCTATTTGAATTAATGCTGGTTTCCACCGTAAATCTAATCATTTTTCTTAACATTTATAGACGATATTCCCGATGTCATCATTTGTGGCCTCTTTGTCTACGTTCATGACAACTATCTTCACCTGACATAAAAAAGTAATTTTGATAAGACCGACTTAGCAGCTGATTTGGAAAATAACATTCTGTCAGTTGTTAACTGGGGTAACAAAAGGCTTATTACTATTAACTTCTCGAGAATGACATTGCTCGTTTTTAATTTTCTTAGCGAAAGTTTATTATTTCCATCAGAATGGTTAATGCTAACCTCTATGAGGTAAACTGATTGAGATTACACATTGTAATATTTTACGTTTGGAAGAAATGAACTGAGTTTAATTGGTAGATCGCATGCCAAAGAATATGAACACTGTGTTGTGCTAAATAGTTACTCTCGATATAATCTTGCTTATTTATAATCCCTCAAGTTGTCCGTTGATCGATTTTTGTGCTACATTTGATTTGATGTTTCTGTTGTGTATCTCGAAACGTTTGAGAAAATTCAAAAAAGAATTTGCAATATTAACGGTTCTGAAAAGAGCGATGGTGTAACTATCAAGCTGTTTTAATCGTTTTACCCCAAGATGGCTGTGATGCAACTAGAAAGCAGGGGTTAACAGGAATCAAAATAAAAGAGAATGAAAAAAAAAAACAGAGATTGGGGAGAATTGAAGCATTGACAAAAAAGAAACATGGTTTAAAACGCAGAAGATTGTAGTTATCAGGGAAGAAAGAAATCGGGACGAAGTTCCACTGCTTAAGAGTGCGGGAAAAGAAACTATTAAATACTAAAGACGGTTACATATTACTAAATCAACAGATAAACGATGAAACCTATTACCTAATCGGGCAGCACATTTGAATTATTATACAAAATCCTTATCAGAGAAGTTGGTATGGAAATATTTATATAATCACAGAGAGAAGTCACATCATGTCTGTGAGAAAGTGACTGAAGCAGAGACGCCACTTCAGGATCGATAATATTACAGACATCTAAAGATTTTGTCAATAATCACGAACTGTTCAGCAGGAGAACTACATAACCACAGTATTAGATACATGGAAGAATGTTAGATTTATAAATGTGCAAGATAGATACCGGCGAGAAAATATTTTTCGCACGATTAAAGGAACTGGATTTTCTTGCTGTCGACATAGTAGTTGATTGGATATAGTCACTTCTATTTATGTCATTTTGTTAAATAAACACCAGGATTTGTCAATATATTGTAACTTCCTAACGATGGGTATCATTTTTCTTTTTTAGGTACTCTATTTCTTCGGGACGTCAGCGACCATAGCTTCCCATACATTGATATTCTTAATGACCCTTAACAATGTTTCACTTTTTATTCCCACACGTGTTTATGGACTTCCTAGAAGTAGCCCTACACACAGTTTAGTGACTATTTCTACGAATACCACTCCCCAACCAGCAATGTGGTGTCATTACTAGCCTATGTATACTACTAGTTCATGTCAGAAATTTCTCATGGATCTACCATCGATTTGCACAGACTTGTTATGTAGTTTCTTCATCGCTTTTATGTGCCCTTCTTGCTTTCAATATATCATGAGAATGTTAAATTCATGGAACCCCCTTTCTTCATTATCTATTCCATGTCTTCTGGCTGCCTTTCTTTGAATGTAAGGAGAAGATTTCTACTTGTTTCCAACTTTTAACAACTTCTGTGTTTCCGATGTGTTCTTTCAATTATAACGTCAGGATCATTTTGTAGGATAATACCTCTGTGGTCTTGATCTTTCTTTTCATCTGTGCGGAAAAGACACAGTATAAACTGCCGGATTGAAAGTAAACAATCTATAAAAATATATAGATACTTTCTTTCTGCATGACAATGATCCAAGTACCTTGTACAATGATATGCTCCAGCAAAACCCCCAAAGATTAAATACAAACATTGTTTCTAATGTCACGCGATTCTAATGACATTTGCAATGAATAAAATGAAAAAATACAACAACATTCTTGTTTTATAAAATTCTAACTAGAAAATCCGAAACGCGATAAACATAATTACAATAAATATATGTGGAAAATTTATTTAAGTATTTTCTCATGAGTGAACTATTTTCTGTATATATACATCTTTAATCCTACATTTATTCTTGGTTTCACGTTGCCGCTGCCATGAAGTGAAACTTTTATATTAAATCAATTTCTAGGTATGCTACTATGGAAGTTTTTTCACCATGCCGAACTAGACAACTTTTCTTGCCTGTATCTATACTGTACATTTGTAAGTTTACTTTTCGTCTGTATATCAAATATTATTGCCACATCTGTCTCGAGGCTTTTGCGATATATCTAGAGTTTCTTAAGAAAATTTAAAAAAACATCCGGACACTCTATCTACGCTGAGGAAAACTATTTCCAGCTGTTGTAATCGTAAGATTGATATGGTCGATAAAGTCAACTGACGTTGGAAATAACCTTCATTATGCATTGTATGTGAGATTTATTATTACACAATAGCAAGGAGAACATTGAATAGGAGTAGGTCCCTTTGTGTTATTTTACCCCAAATACAATATTTTTCTTGTGACTGCAATCCCCGTAGTGCCCCTAATATCTTAATCGGTTATAGAACGTAAGATGTGCGTATTCTTCTTTTCATGTGCCGTGTTCCTTCATAACGTAGGAGATCATGGACTTCTACTTGGCCCTGTTTCATATCTCTCTCATATTCTTCCTCTTGGTACATCTCTCAAACCCCGCGCCTACATCTATTTGCTCAAGTCTATCAAATATTCTCGCATATTTTGTTTCACTTTTCTTCTATCCATCCTGTGAGTATTAAATTCTTTATACCCTTTCCTCATTACGTGTCCCCGGAACCACAGCTGTTTCTTCCTGTTGTTAAGCATGAATTTTCTTTTAGTTTGTATCATCTCCAACAACTCATCATTGCTTACGTGCTCAGTCTATGTTATCCTCATTATCCTCCTGTAGAAAACATCTGTTGCCTGAAGCTTCTCGTTTATCCTTGAGGAGATCTTCCACCATTCACTGACATACAGAAAGACACAAAATAGTCCAACAGAGAATTATATAAATGTAATCAAACATTGAAATGATTATTGAATTATAAACATGAAACATAAAATCATTATCACAAAAGCTATATTTACAGATCTCTAAATCAATAAACACTATCTTCAGAATCTCGCTTGTGGCTTGTAAATGGGCTGTTTTTCAGTTTGCCAAAACAGTATTTTGGCGAAATGAGAAGATTTTGCCCAAGCTGTCAAAAGCTTACACCTGAGCACCTATGTCGCACTTTCTTCAAGTCGCTTGCCATTCTGAATGATTGTTTCATATTAAACCAATCTTATCGCCGCTTATCATATGATCAAGAAAACAAACACATCATTCTTTTTTTCTCTCCATAGACGTGACTAAGTGTGCGAACGCGCGTGAGGGAATGACGAATCGGCAGCTGATAAATCTTGATATCCGTTTCATTTACCAGCCTTTTGATAGCTCCAAAGCGGAAAATAACGAAAGTGGATGTATGCACGCAGCAGAAGTCACAGAATTTCTGCTTAGGCGCAACTGTTTATTTGAAAGAAATGTAGATGTTTATTCCTCCGAATATTTGCAAGCTGTTGACATATTAAACATCTAAAGAATTAAACATACTGTAAAACATATAATTGTCAGAATGAACTGAAAATATCTTTATTATCCAGAGTGCATTAAAATATGATTCATATTATATTATTAGGCGTACCGTTTTTACTGCAGCCATTGCATCTTCTTCTTATTCTTTATGTTCTTATTCTTGTTCGTTCTCCCTTCATAACGTAGGCGATCATGGCCTTCCACATCTCCATTTTCCTGGTGGCTCTTAGCACACTTTCTCCTATAACACCACGCAACCCCTGTTCTGTCATCCATCTGCTCAGGCTCTTCAAATATGTTATTCACTGCTTTCCCCTGTCTTTTTTCTCTCCATCTGACCTGTTAGTATCAGGTTCTCAAAGCCCTCTTTCTTCCTTGCATGTCCAAAGAACTTTAGTTGTCCCTTCCTGATGCTCAATATTAATTTGGTTTTTGCATCCATCCTTTCCAAACATCATCATTGCTCACATACTCGGTCCATGAAATTTTCAGCATCCTTCTGTAGAATCATATTTCAGCTGCTTTACGTTTTTCCTTCATCTTTGATGATATTGTCCAGTATTCACTGTCATATTGAATAAATGACTCCATATAGCAATGCAGTACTCTCTTCCTTGTTTCTAATGAAAGTTTCTTGTCTCTTAATAAATTACTCAGCCTCTTCGCCAAACCAATTAGCCTTCAGATCCCTGTGTCACAATTTCCGTCTTCTGTTAGAATACTTTCCAGATATTTAAAGTTTTGTACATGCTTGATTTTAGTATCATCTACCTGTATTTGATATTTTGGGCTGCTCTTTTTACTGATGACCATGCATTCGGTTTTCTTGCAGTTTATTTGTAGTCCTTTTTTTCACTCTCTTCAGCTACCTTCTATAGGAGTTCTTTTAGTTTCGTTTCCATGTCTGCAATCAACACTGTATCATCTGCGTACATTTTGTTGTTCAAATTGTGGCCTCTGATGACAAATACTGACATAAAATCTAGGTTCCTCAGAATAGTATCGCTGTATAAGTTGTCTGTGGTGCGGTTAAAGCAAGATAGCCTGATGGTCCTGCATCTCATTTCAATCTTGTTTGAATCCAGAATTTTCCTTTTTTAACTGGTTACCCACCTTAAGCAAGAGAGCCCTGTCTGCTGAGGAAGGGGATGAAAATACATTCCTACATTTCACAATACTATCTTTGAAATGGACAGAACGAACACGGACGGAATTCAAACGTAGATCAATGAATTATTTTATGATTCACTAACAACTACACTGTATCCACAAGTATTATTATCCATATTTGAATCGTCATAATTTTGAGAAAGTTCAAGAAATATCGACGAAAATATGGTTCATTATTAATGTGCAGGATTTATCAAATAATATGTGTGTGTGTGTGTGTGTGTGTGTGTGTGTGTGTGTGTGTGTGTGTGTGTGTGTGTGTAAATTATTTTCTGATAAAATGTATCCGTAAATGGAAAGAAGTGTCTCAGAGGACGAAACACGTTGATAAAGAATAGTTTGTGTGTATGTCTGTTTATCTGCCTGTATGACTATATTTTTTCAGCCCTTTCATTTTAGTTTTTGCTTCGGGTTTGGCTCTAAGTAGGCATAATTGTAGTTCTTAGTCTCAGCCATGATACCATTTACTCAGAGAACTTATTTAGCCTTCAAAATTCAGTTTACGACGAAAAATCTTATTTGATATCGATAGCAGGAAATCAAAATTTGACTTACATCCATTCATTTTTCTTTCAGTCTACGATTTCGCTTTAACTGGAAACAACTATTGCTGTTTAGTCTTTCATGACAACGTCTAAAGTGTCTGAGTTCCAGGACCATGGATTAGTTTTAAAGATTTCATAACACCCGAGCAACGCCGAGCAATACTGCTAGTTCTTAAATAAATTGTAACATTAAAAATAATTCCATCAGTAGATTTTAATAGTAAAAAATAGTTCCAGCAATAGAATCTACTAGCAAAAAGAGTATAAAAATCCAGCAATAGATTGTGTTAGTAAAAAAGAGAAACTACCAATGTTCACAAGAAAAGTTAATTTCTGCATTAAACGACCCATAAGGAGTTTATGTGCCATTAAATAAACAAAGTTTAACTGTCACTAATAGCAAATGGAAATAAATTAGAAGATAATACCTAACAGAGAAAATATCCGATATAAAGTTATCCAATACGAAGCTGAAAGACTGCAGGTTTGTTTTCAAATTTGTTTCAAGGAGCATAAACGAGATCGAATAGAGACAATAAGTAAAAATTATAGACAAGACGGCACATCACTGTCGCTCAAGAAGCCAACAATAAAAGAACTTTACCACAGAGACACTTCAATTTGCTAAGGAACCAAGCAATGAAGGTGGAAGGAGAGGTAGTTATTAGAAATAAGAACGTGTACAATGAAAAACTTACTCTAGTACTCCATCATAACATATGAAAAATAAATGATAAAGCGTAATTATTGAAACAAAAATATTATGACAAATAGAAATTCCACTAAAGTGCTCTTGATATATAAAATACTATATATATATATATATATATGTATATACTCAGAGACTGAAAACAAAGAAACTACACACAAAAAAATATTTTTTTATAAATTTTAAATTCGTGAACATCGCAATACTTTCTAAACATATCTGGGAGATTAAAACTATTGTAGAAAATAAGAAAAAAACAAACATCACCCTACAACAATGTATGCGAAAGCTATAAACTACTTTGAGAAAAAATAGACTTAATTACCTTTCCAGACCAAAACTAACTACTAAATAATAGATCATAGCTCATCGCAAAATGCAGAAGCGAAAACAATATTTTACGGAACGTAAAATTCAAAAATTGAAAATGAAGAGTACATTCAAATAAATAAATAAAATGAATAAACAAAACAAGTAAGTCCAAACAAATAAATAAATAAAAATATACTAAATTAACGTAAATAATCAGCAAATTAACAAACCGCATACACAGAGATAAACATAAGAAAACATAGTAATAACAACTTATTGTTGGCTGCTATTACTACGTGTCCTTATGTTATTTCTTTTAATCAATAACAAATAAAACGTTAACTATCAGTGGTGAGCAACTAATAGACATGTGTAATTGTACCAACATTTTCAACATATTTTTTGTGTGAATCAAATCTTGCCCTCAATTTCTGAAAATAAGAAATGGTTTTTGGATTCGGTAATCATTATTTAACTTAGAGAAAACAGTATTATCACTTTTTACTGTCAGTTTGAAAACATTATTTGAATGTTAAATCTCCACATTTTCACATTCACGGCAACACCACTTATGGCATGACCCAAAATAAAGCCATTTATTTCCCACTGGGATTTCATAGCAAATCAATTTATTCTCAGATGGCTTCTTTGAATTTAAAAACAACAGATTTAAATGATTGAAATGTCTATTAAAACAAGACAATAAACAAAGCAAGAAAACAACAAAATTATTAGAGAAGAAAAACAACTGGAATTTAAATTCATTTCTTACCAGTTTATTCTCTTAATTTATCCTGTGTCTTTTGTTTTTTTCATTTGTTGAAGACACCCTTTTAATCAATCATTCAAGAAAGCTGATTGCATTAATTTAAAGTTTGTTTTTATTTTTAACTTTTGTTATTTAAACGAAATGACGGCAGGAAACCAAACTTGAAAGGTGGTACAACTGGAAACGCTATATCTAACAAATTTCGAAATGCCAGGTGGCATTACGAGGAAACATTTCCGGATTTTTGTATTGTCTTTGGACTATAAACAACGGGAAAGTAACTATGACATTTTTTACTGCGCTTCACACTAGAATAGGATATCACGTCATTTCACTGCTATGTCAGATGATGGAGACGTGAGTAGTTAAACACATGTGTTTAACACGCGATAAATACCTATGATAGATTAAGGAACAAATGGGAAACCTTTAGAAATCTAACATGCTTGGAGCATTTTAAAGTTTAATCTGAGAAATTATTATGCAGAAGAAAAATAAAATTAAGCTGTTTTTAATTTTGAGCTGTTTGTTTTTCATTGGTTAAGCAAACCTTCCGTGCACATGATGATTTTATAAGCGCCGCTTAAAGTGGCACAAGGCCAAAAGTATAGGGCACACAGTGAGGGTCGAACTTAATACAAAATTGTGATGATTCTAGCGAGACAATCTTCTTAACCATTACACCACCTCGAGGTGCTCAATTCTTACGTGCACATGTCTTATCAAGCTGAGTTCATGATTATTATTTATGCGTGTATATGTATCATGATTCTAATATTTTACCCGAGATTCGGATGATAATGTATACGAGTATGTGTGGGGTGATAGAAGCCTTTGTGTGTGTACGTCTAGTAAACATTTTATTCATGATTTGTGATTGTCCAAATGTTGAAAAGTGTGGGAGTTAAAGAAGTTAATTTACACCGGTACAGGTTGGAGTAATTAAAATAAAGCAAGTAAATAAATTTAGATATCTGGGAAACGTTCTGACAGAGGATAGAAAGTGCGACGATGAGATCAGAAGACACACTGGCATGAACAAAGCACGCATTTTAAAGCTAACCTGAGAGACAGGAAAACTCAATGGAAACAAAGAAAAGAGTGCTGGACTTTTATGTGACATCTGTCCGTCTGTATGCTAACGGATGAACATGAAGCTTGAGGCAGCAGAAATGTGATTCTAAGGAATTATACTACGAATAGCATAGGCTGAAGTTTTGGAGAGGTTTCAAACGAGAAGAAAGCTTCTGCTTAACATCAGGATGAGACAGATGAGGTTCCCGGGACGCGTAATGAGGACAGAGGTCCTAGCGAATCTAATATTCACAAGAGGGATATAATGAAAGGGAAACAGGGGAAAGCAGCACAAAACATATTCGACAGGCCTGAACAAATTGATGACGGAGCGGGGTTCGGGGAATATACCAAGAGAAAAAAAATATTGAGAGCGACAAGAGACAAATTATTCACAGTATATCATCTAAAAATATACCACCTTGTGATTAATGTTCTTATCATTATGTACTAATATTAATGCAGATTAATTTTTAAGAACTCGCTGGTGTTACATTTTGGCGGTCATAGGAGGAATAGGTGAACTCTAACTTCAAAATTGGTTGAATATTGGATTGTTAAATTTATTCTGTAAAAGCCTACTTACTGGAGACACCATAGCAGCAGCAACATGTATCTACCGTATTTACATTATTTGGACTATTGTCTTCATTTTTATTGCCATTTATACGACGTTTCGGCCGTTGTACGCTCCGGCCTTCTTCAGGTGCTAGGAATTTTTAACCGAACCCTTTATTATAACCACTGGGGTATATGATCTTCATTTATTGCATAGTAGTGCTACTTTTAGTAGTCATGGGTTATCTCCCTCTAACCATGTAAGTTATTTGTTCACCACTGCTATATCCTAGTATTGAACTCACAACTCTTTGTGTCAAGTCACATGAAACTTACAAACGTGTACATTCACTGGGCCATGTGTCCTTACGGGATTAGAGGGAGGTAAGTCATGACTACCAAAAGAGGCACTACTACGCAAGGAATGAAAATCATATACCATAGTGATTGTAAAAAAGGATTCGGTTCGAAATTCTTATCACCTGACAAAGGCCGGAGCGTACAACGGCTGAAACATCATACAAATGGCAAGACAAATGTGGACAACAGTCCAGATAATGTAAATACTGTAATTACTATCTCATCTGAGAAATATAGACAAGCATCCTGAATCTCTTTTTTATAAAGTAGCGACATTGAGAATTAGATGTCAAAAACATATAAGGCTGAGTTCGATCCTTATTTGACTGATTTAAATTTGGTTTTATGCAAAGGAAATAAAAGGAAAAATATGTGAGACAATGAATTACAACGTTCTATTTTTGTTGACTTTTAAATGTGTTACCAAACTGGAAACAAATTTAGTCATACAGTGTATCGCAGTGATTTACTTATGATTGGTACATCAGAATCAAATTTCTTAAATCGACAATCACAAATATTGGCTACTGGCCAAACCTGTCCTTACAAAATGAAAAAGATATCAGATGATCTTCATGACGTTTATTCATTCCGTTAGCCGCGTGCAAGTGTCCTGGCATCGATCAGAATTTTTTGGTTGCTTGCAGTAGAGGAACTGAGGTGACTGAGAGAGTTGTATTTTTATACGCGCACTTTTAAACGGCATTCAGTTAATACCAAGACGTTGATTTCTTATGCTAAATGCTAAGAGATCGTCCTCTCAAGTATGATTGGTGAAACAACAGTAGAGGGATGCCAACCAAAGCTATAGAACCCAATCTTATCTTGTTGGAGAGAGAAGAGATAAAGTCAGTTAACTACCTCACATCATACATGTTTGGACAATAATGTCTCTTTCGATCCATGATTGATTAGACAAAAGACATTCCTGCAGTAGTTTGCCATTTCTTCCTGCAGTAGACTAGTTGCCAACCAAGACTATAGAACCCAATCTTGTTTTATTGGAGAAAGAAGATATAACGTCAGTTAACTACTTCATATCATACATGTTTGGGCAATCATGTCTCTTTCGATCCATGATTGACTAGACAGAGGACATTCCTGCAATAGGTTGTCATTACTTTCTGCTGTTGGCGGGTGCCAACCAAAGCTCTAGAACCCAATATGTCATGCTAGTGGGAGGACAAATGAATTATTAGCTTTCCCAAAAATATTTGTTCCTATGTGAATGAAATGGATTTGAACTCGGCTCCTGTATTTCTCATTCCGATTTCTCATTCTAAACCGACAACCATTACACTACAAGGCACATCCCCAAACGCAAATATTGTGCCGGTATGTAAGCCTTCAGCTTGAAAACGATAGTTTGTAGTTTGTTACGAACTAATCATTGACCCCTGTGTACTACGAATAGAACCTGAGAAAATAGAAGCATGGGTGTGATAATTACGAGTGTCAAAAACAATCCCTATTTTCTGAAAGAATTAACATCATATATGCAGAAATAGTAAACTAAATGGTTAAAGACTGTTAAAACACTCTGATTATTGGAAGCTTGTTATATATTCCTGGAGGAAAATGATAGAATTTTTATGTGGTTATATAAAAAATTAATGTTTATAGAGTATGCAATACAGAAAAAAATTGGAACAAGAAATGAAACATCGAAATTAGAAGACTTATTGGGAGATTGTCTTCCAAAATTTTAGTAAAGTGTTAAGAAACATGAAGATCTTTTTTTCTGTACAAATAAAAGAAAACTGAAATTTTACGTAATATCAGTCTGACTATATAGCGGTGAATGCAGGATACTCCTCACAGAAGAGACATCACAATAGAAATGTGGTTCTACAGAATGTGTGTTAGAATCTCAAACATAAATAACCAATGTAACTGAGAATACAATGAACTGAACATATGAACAAACTAAGTATTTCTTCGAGAAAATAAAAACAAAAAGTGAACTTATACTTAATATCAGGAAGAGACAGCTAGAATTTCTGGGGCACATAATGAGAAAAGGTTTTGAAAATCTGACAGTCACTGTACTTATTAAAGTAAAAGAGAACAGAGACAAACAGCGCATAAACAACCTAGCGAGTTAGTGTAAATGGAAGGCGTTAAGACAAATAGCAAAAATTTCTAAAGACTACAAGAGAAAATGAATTTGGGGAGATCGATGATCGCCAAAATACGCAAGAGACACGACACTCAGAAAAATGAAAAATATAATGAATGTCTCCCTTGTAAAATTGGTCCCAGTCATCTTATGTGTTAATTGATATGTGTATTTTCAATCAAGGAATTATTTATGATCGTGCACAATGGGTCGAATTATGAAATTCTGTGGTAAACAATTGTGTCCATCTTTCTATGAGAGGAGCTACTGATGAAACTTTATTTTAATGTTTATTTATTCGTTGCATGCGTTGTGCGTTGTGTGCGATGTGCGTTGTGGTGCAGTGGATATCGGTTCGGAACGAAAAATCGGGGAGCAGTGTTCAAGTTCCAGTTGAATTCATTGCATTCACTTACACGCAAATACCCTTTGGAAAGGTATCAATCCGTCTCTTCTCTCCAATTATAAATTTATTTTAGATATATGCCATTTCAGAATCAATTTGAGACAATCCTTACTAAACAAGATGTAACAAGCTTTTCTCTCATGCCAGGGACCGGCATCATATTTTTGCCATATAAATACATAATAATAATTCGAGAAAATATTATTTGAAAATTCGTTGTATTATTTATTATTTCTTTATTTTCCTGAAACTACTAACATGCCGAGAGATAAGGGTCTTCAGTTTGAGTTGGCATTTTTCTTATTATATTAGGTTGGTCAGAAATTTCTGACTCACTTAGAAACCAGAAAGAAAACAACAAATTGTCATCTGGTGGAATTTCAAAAAAGTACTGCATTTCTAGCTCGTTCTATACAGTCACGCTATCAACGGTAAATTGTGTTGCCAGCAGCTAGACCACGTCTATGACAAACTTCAGGAGTATCCAGATTTGAACAATGAAGATCAGATTTTATTTCAGCAAGACAATGCAAGGACACACACTACCTTATTGACTTAGGAGAAGGTCAAACTGTTTGACGGTATTAAGATTCTTCCAAATTCAAAATTCACTTTTGATACTACTCGAGTGACTATCAAATCAACCATTTTGGTGAAGTGGAGGAAGCATCTTTACAGTTTTTCTTTTTTAATGAAAGCCAACAGAATAGTATCTGGGATAAATTCGGATGCTGGCTGATAAATAGTAAAAGATTCCCCAGAATAACAAACTTTATTTTCAACAATAAACGTTAGTGCTGCTCCATACAATTTTGTTGTATTTTTCTACTTCTTAAGTTAGTCAAGGCATTCTAGGCAGTTCAATATTTTGTGCGTATCGTCTCGGTACCGTTAGCTATTTCATATATAAAATTGACGATATTGTGAGAGTAAGGTACTGTTGATGTGAGACACTCTCGAAAAAGTAATTCTCTGTGACCGGGTTCAACGTAATGAAGTACATATCTTAAGAAAGAAAAGTTGGATTTACTTAGTTTGAACTGCAGCGTAAACATCAAACTTATGATTCTGAGTTAGGCCTATATCTAGTGTATAGGTCAACTGCCAAACATTTGATAGACTACGAGTGGCCCTAAACTTAGGCCTAAGCTTAACTTCGTTTACAGTAAACAATAAACTCTTCCAGAACTACCTAAGGTCACACATTTACCGATATATATTTTTTAAACGTATCACCCCGAGCAAGGCGGTAACGCCACTGATGTGCAGGTGGCTACATAAGATTAGATAGAAGAGAGTGAAGAGAAAGACGGACCAGTTAGAAAGGAGCAAGAGAAGGATGGGAATACAGGTGTGATGACAGTTGCAAAGATGGAAAGAATGGAAAAGATATACAGAGTGGTGAAGAAAGTAATAGACTCAAGTGGTTAAGAGATGAGTATTGACGTTGCATTTAAATTCCTGGTGGTTGTAGCCATCAGAAAAGCAAGAATATGGAAGAGAGTTTCACAGGCGGGAAATGCGAAAAAAAAAGCTGCAGGAGGAGAATTGTCATCTGTATTTGGTTGCAAGAGTAAACACCTGTTACAGAGGCACCAGTGACTTAACTTCGTTGGGGCAGAAGCCGTGAAATCATATATAAAACAGACAAAGGGAAGCCACATCCCGTCGCTGGGGAAGTGGCTGGAGTCGAGTCGCCAAATCGGTACCTATCACATTAGTGATTCTACATTGGAGCCTGTCAAGAACACTGAGATGAACAGCAGGAGCAGCTGACCATATATGGCAGCAGTACTCAGGCGGGAAAAAACATCCTGGTCCAACACAGTGACCCAACCTTCTTAGCAGTGGATTTAGCTATTGACTCAATGCATTGGTTCCAATAGAGATTGGAAGAGAGTGTAAGGTCGAGGAGGCGCAGTGTATTCCTCTCAGGGTGGCTCGCTTGGTCCATGCTTATGGGAGGCAGGAAAATTGCCTGTGATGATTGACAGACAGCAGCTTGGTCGTATACGCATTGAAATTTACAACCACTTTTTACCCAGTTCACTACAGAATGTAGATCACTCTCTTATTGAAATACTAACCGGAGTATATTTTTATGTGTTGTAGAGGAAACAATTTTTTTTCTATTTGTATAAAAAACAAAAACTGTGGTAAAAGGCTAAAATGGGGATTGGGAAAGGCCGGTTTTCGTCTGTCTGAAATTAACTTAGCTAGCCTCATTCGCTGCTCCAAGCAGACTACACAATTCATTGCCCCAAAACATCAACTTCTTACTTATCATTCTGACTACAAACACAATAATGCCTCAAAGTGTCTGTGAAAATTTATTAAGTCTCATATGTACAATATGTGAAGAATAGGGAATAACAAATGTAAAATAAAAAATCCCGATGAATATTTCTACAGAAAACAAAATGTTGTTAGTAATACACCCAACAATCCTCAATCATGACAGAAACATTAGTTAGAGGGACAAAATCTTAGCGAGGTGTGTATATTTCAAAAAGTCGTTAGTCACACAATCACACAATTATACAAACACAACAACAAATACGAAATAAACGCACTCGAAATGAAAAGCGGCCCCCATTCAACAGGGAAATAACATTTCTGAATACCTAACAGAGAAAGAAGAGGGGAAATAAACTTAAGAATGTGGGGACAAAAGTAAAAGTGGAGCCAGTGATAGTACATACTCTAGCTAAGTTTAAACATGGCGAAACAAAAAGACAAATCTAAATTAACCACTTTTGAATGGGGACGACGATGTTTAATACAGGATCCCCAATATCGTAATGCCTAACCTGCATCAAAATGCTACTCCAAGCCAGTTCTTTTCACTCGACAGATGCGCACAAGACTCATCCACCTTTTACCAATTTCTGATAATAAATAATTTTATGCATAATACACGAGTATGCGATAATATTTCTATTGAATTTTGACGGACTAGACAGAATATTTTCTCGCAGTTTTTTGGTATTTATTTTTGTGATAGACTGGTTGCCGAACAAACTTATAAAACCCAGTCTGTCATGCTATCTGACCCATATAATAGTAGTTGCCTTTTCCGTCTTGAGCTTGACTTTAAACTGATGGTTAAAGAACATATGCTTATAGTCTATAACATATAAAACAATATTTACCTATCCTCAAACCAAAACAATGCTTACATTCTCAAACATAAAAAAGAATATTTATATATCCTCGAACCAACTTATCAATATTTATCTATCCTTCAACAACACAAAAGCTTATTGTTTTATATAAATAACCAATATTTATCTATCCTCAAACCAAATAAAAGCTTATAGCATCAAACATAAATAACCAACATTTATTTTTCTTCCAACCAAACAATGACTTAAAGTCTCAAACATAAATAACCAATATTTATCAATACTCGAATAAAATAAATATTTATCTATCTTCGAAAGAAACAAAGACTTATCGTCTCAAACAGAAATGACCAATATTTACCTTTTCTCGAAATAAACAAGCTCTCATAGTCTCAAAGCAATATTTATCTATTCTCGGTTTAAACAAACGACCATTCTTCAATTTTCTACGAAACGGAGAAATGCTTTGTTACTCAAATATATATGTAATATATTTATTTATACCAGATTTAACTCTTCAATTATAAATTAACAATGTCAACCAAGTGATGTGCGTTGAATATTTCTATCACATCTGGTCTGGTGTTTCTGCAATGTCTTTAGAGATTATTAATACAACCAAACAAAGAATCTGTAATATAATTAATCCAATGCTACTTTGTCCTGTCACATTTCATCTCCAGTAACATAGAATGCCTAGATTTTTCAATACTTATTTTCATGTTAACTGCCCTTTTTTTTGGTACGTTGTCTTTGAGGGTTTAAATGCAATGTGATGTAATGGATAAAGGTACGAAATAAGACATCGAAGAGCTGAGTTCGAACTTCAATCAGGTTCGTGCAATCACTCATGCCAAAATATTTTCAGAGATGGTATAAATCAATTTTCTCTAATTTTCCAGCCATGGTTGAATAGAACGACAGACTGATTTTATAAGCTTGGTCAGCTACCAGTCTATCGCAGAAAAAATGGCAAAGTATTGCGAGAAAATATTCTGCCTGGTCCGTCAGAAATCACTAGCGACATTGTCGCATAATTGTGTATTATGTATTGCACTTAACTGACTGACTTGAGTGTTCCAGTATAACAAGAACAAGAAGATAAAAAATCCTTTCAAAAATTACTGTATCTACAAGCATTAGTTTCTGTATAATATCTTTAATGACCAAATAGGAATAGGCGTTGATACCGACGTTATAATAATAATAAAAATAAATCCTTTTAAAAATTACTGTTTTCTACAAGCAGTAGTTTATGTATATCTTTAATAACCAAAGAGGAATAGGCGTTGATACCGACGTTATAATAAGAATAAAAAATCCTTTAAAAAATTAGTTTTCTACAAGCAGTAGTTTATGTATAATATCTTAAATGACCAAAGAGGAATAGGCGTTGATACCGACGTTATAATAAGAATAAAAAATCCTTTAAAGAATTACTGTTTTCTACAAGCAGTACATTATGTATAATACATTTAATGACCAAAGAGGAATAGGCGTTGCTACCGGCGTTATAATAATAAGAAAATAAAAATCCTTAAAAAAATTACTGTTTTATACAAGCAGAAGTTTTTGTATAATCTTTTTTTTTCCACGAGGTTGTAAAAAATACCACGTTGGGAAACTGGCGCGAGATATCCTTCTCTCAATGAGGGTGAATGAGCCTCTCTTAAGCCGTAATAGGCACTCCATCTATTGATGGTGTCATGATAAAAACACCCTTGGGAGCTCTAGCGAAGCATCAAGTATGCAGCTACTGACAAAATTTTGAATCTCGGCCTAGGCTGCAAAATGATGATGATGATGATGATGATTGCTACAGTTGAAAGTCACTGTATCATCTATTGTAACAATTTCTTCTTTTACACTTACAACTTGTGGTTATAACGAAGTGCATGTGTAGTGAAACAGATTACTTTGATTTGGCCTTGTCCGTAGACTGCCAACTATAAAAGGGTAAAAACAAGAAAATCAAATCATATATAAAAACTACACACACACACACACACACACACATATATATATATATATATATATATATATATATATCATATCATATCATTTAGGTTTTTTTACAAATAAAATAAAATGTCTTTTGGTTGGTACTAGGTTGTTAAAAATGTTCATAGTAGTAATTGCTGAAAGAGTCTATGCACACATTTGTATGTATGTGTGTGTTAGAAGTATCTTTGAAGTCTCCGCTCCGTCTTTGGGCTCGGATGTTAAGTAGATTGGTGAACAGTGAAGGCAAAAAAGGTGAAAGAGAGAAAGAGAGGAAACAATAATACGGTTGCTTGATGTTTGTCAACGGACGTGTTAATTATGCTCGTATTTTCTCTACTGCGACCGTCTTCTTGTTTCGTCCTATTAAGTTGTTTTCTAGGGCACCAAACAGATCACTTGAGAATTCACACCCAGATATAATTCTGCGCTTCCCATTAGACGATAAACAAACTTTGAGTCGGCCCGCGGAAAGGGTCCGTAAAAGGAATTTGATATTTTTTTTTACAATTAAAGATGATTTGACTTTTTTTTATATGTTTCCTAGTTTGCTATTTGCCGAAAAACATTTCACATCAAGATTTTAAATTTCGTGAATTTTGTATGCAAACTTTAGTACATTCCGGAAAATTTTTAATTCTTTTTTTTTCTTACCAAAATCAATGGGTCAGATTTGAACTTTAAATTTACAATTTGTTTTGTTCATTACACACTCTTTGGATTTCTTTCTTTGTTGTTAACATTGATCTTAAAAAAAAATAAGCGTTTGTTAGTCGAATATTTCCGTGTAATTAATTGTAGTTTCTTTATTGCCTACTTTCTTTAATAATGTTTTTTCATGTCCTCACATTCGTTAGCACTTAATAACACATCTGTATCGTATCGGCTATAGTATCATGCTTCGGTTGAAAAGGACTAAAGGACAACTAAATTTAAAGCCAAAATTTATTTATCCTCGAACCAAATAAAGATTTATAGACTCAAATATAAATAAAAAAAATATTTATTTATCCTCGATTTAAATAAAGGTTTATAGTCTCAAGCATAACAAATATTTATTTATCTTCGAAAAAAATAAAGATTTATAGACTCAAATATAAATAGAAAAATATTTATTTATCCTCGATTTAAATAAAGGTTTATAGTCTCAAGCATAGCAAATATTTATTTATCTTCGAACCAAATAAAGATTTATAGACTCAAATATAAATAAATTTTTTTCTAACTATTTTGTGCGAAGTGTGTATCGTCTCAGTACTGTGAGTTATTTCATTTATAAAACTGATGATATACTGAGAGTGAGGAAATGTTGCTGTTACCTGTCATCGAAACAAAAACATGTTTATAGTCTCAATTATAAATGACCCTTATCTACCTCTCCTGAAACAAAATAAAGGCTGATAGTCTCAAATATAAATTATAAATAATTTTCTATTTTACAACAAGTAACTGCCTAAAGAAATGTCCGTTGTGGTGCATTCGATATCGGCTCGGAACGAGAAATCGGGGAACCAAGTTCGAATTTCAGCTGGATTCATTGCATTCACTTGCGCGCAAATACCCTTGGGAAAGGTATTAATCCGTCTATTCCTTCCAGTTATGGGTTAAAGAACAGGACAGATTGGGTTCTATAGCCTTGGTCAGCAACCAGTCTACTGCGAGATAATCTTCTGCCCAGTCAGTCATGTCTTTTTCGAGACATGATCGCCCAAGCGTGGATCACGTATGGCACTTAACTGACTGACTGAACTGCTTAAAGAAGGTAATCCCCTATACATTCAACTATTTAAGCAAAAGACATTTACCTATGACTGAGTGCTGTGAATACTTATTGACACAAATATTGACTCAAATATAAACTATTAATAAAGTTTATTGTTAAACCAAATAAATTTCCTCAAATTCAACTCGGAGAATATAGTATATATATTTTCTTATAACAAAATAAAATTGGAAAATTAATAAGAAAACAGAAAAATGCAGCGATTGTGTTCTTCAGTAAAACATCTTCTGTTGGTTCATATAACCTTTGGTTTTCTCGTGGTTTCTCCAATATATTTATCGTGGGAATTAATACAAATGATAAAGTAAAATCCTCTTTCAGGTTTTACCTCATAATAAATTTGATTTTTATTTAATCATTTAACCTTTTTAAAAGTAAGTGTTACAGATGTTTTGTTCAAAAGTTATAAATAATTCGGTATTTCTCAGTGTATTTAGCTACCCATAATTCCGTTTTATAATTCGCTACTTTAATCAAAAAAGAATATACAAAGACAAAATTTTATAGAGTGTTCTTTAATTGGTAGATCTTTCAAAGTATATTTGCGCCCCGTTTTTAACAAAATTTCAGTTTAGATAATTAATAACAAAAACCATACAAATAAAAAGTAATGTAAATGAATTTGGCTTGATTCAAATATAACTATAAAAATAATTTAAAGGATTAAAATGTTCTCTTTCAGTACATATATATATTTACATCAACGTAAATATTATTTACGTATTTTTAAATTTGATTTTGCGCATGCGTGTTGCGTGTTTATAATTTTATTGACTGCACCATAAAGTAGAATCAGCTGGGTACACTTTGTGAGCAATAGAGCACCATAACGCTATTCACTTTCCTATAAATTTCCATACGGATTGCTGTACTGGTTGACATGCACACCGGGAGCGCCAATATGAATATTTCAGCGAATTTGGGCGTCAAGTTAAGGACAGCAAAGATTTGGCATGACTTGGATAAGTCTAATGTTGATTACGAAGGCGTTTCGAGTGATCAGTAGTGATGGCGACGCCATGCGTGTATTCATCTTTCTATAAAACCTTAGCTTCAACATGGACTCCTAGAATATGTGATTTTAGGAGGTAGTTCTGCCATGATAAAAGAGTGGGGTTGCTGGTAGACTATCTATCTGGAAATAGAACTATAAATATTGCTACACAAGTAGGAGAACCCAGTTATGTTTCAGAGAATTTCTGCGACGCCACAACCCTATAACTACATCAGGTCACCTAACTTTCCAGCCTGCAACTCCCTTGATTATTATTCGTGAACCGAGTGCAAGGATTAATGTTGCATTCAGCAACTTAAAAAAAGGGGACAGTTCAGCAGGGATACAAGCGATTTCGAAGTCGTCTGGAGGCTATGATAGAATCCGATGGCGAAGTGATTGAATTAATTACTCTTTAGTATTTCAAGATTTTTTGTGTAATTTTAGTAAATATATCTGTACAAAATGTGATGTCATATTCGCGTAATTCAGACGGCAATTTATCCATAGCACACTGTATTTTTTGAGTGTCTTTATAAGTCAAATTCACCTGTGAGAACATCTCTTCCGAGATTCTTATAGTCGATTTCACATGTTCATGCTTCATGATATGCAGAGTTTGAATAATATGGAAACTTTTCTTTTCGTGAATATAGTTTGACAGATGTTTTTTCACCGATTCATTTATTTAATAAGTCATGACATTATGAAAGTGTTACATTTGCCTTTCGTTCTTATTTTTTTCACTGAAAAACCAAAAACGTATTTACTCGATTATTCTGTCAATGTTTATATCATAGGGGCAAGAAGTGATATTTACACGTAAACAGTAAAGCCGTGGTGCTTTTTTTCACAGTCAGGAAGAGAAACATATTTTTTATAATTTCCTGAAAAAGAATAAAAAATTGTGTTATCACGAAATACACTCATATATAAGCAAAAATTATATATATATATATATATATATATATATATATATATATATATAAAGAGAGAAAAATTAATGTGGTGAAGTTTGTCACTGTGTTGTTTCAGTCATGCCAATTTCGAAGTTTCGGGAAAACATTATTTTGATGTTGTCACTCTTCAGGGATTTTCTCTGCTATTTTCTTTTCTAATTTCCATAAAAATAAACAAAAACCTTGAAGAGGTTTATATATATATAACGATTATTACTTGACCTAGGTTTCTACCATGTGATGTCTTCAAGCGAGTTGCAATAAATATATACGTACATATATATGCATACATATACATACATACATATGTAAATATATATATACATATATATAATATTTTTTCGGATATATATATATATATATATATATATATATATATATATATATAGGGCACAAATCAAATGTTTGAAGAAACCCCAAAGTTACCATGGAAGGATCTTGAAAGGAGAGTAAAGACAATCCATTCAAATTCTGAAAAAGAGTTCTTAGACTCATTAAAAATTGGAATCAATTATTCAAATCCCACTTAGAGAAACTCTTGCAACAAAACACGAATCTTGTACTGTAGTAATCAAGGCTAAAATGATATTCTGTCGAAAGCAAATTTGTACATAAAATGATTTTATTCCTTTTGTCATAGTAAAATTTCTAATAAAAATATCTTGTCTCACTTTAAAAATATATAGTAATCTTCTATTATTTCAAGTACAAGGTAACTACTTTTGTGCCAATTTAAAAAGTCTTATATACATAGCACCCAAAAAAGAACAAGAATTTTCTGAAATATGGAAGTTTTGAGCAGTGATATAATGATTTATATTACGTTGTAATAACAATAATATATATATAAATTATAAATCAGTCGTATTGAACAAGCGTTCTAACAGATCCTATCATACGTACGCAGGTGTCCTTCTAGGATCTATCCTAGGTCCTACGCTTTTTCTGGTCTTCATCAACGATCTCACTGATATAATTACACGTACACATGTACACTGAAGACACCACCATTTACTCCTGCATCAATAAGAATTCTGCCGATGCTGACAATGCAAACCGTGCTGGTGATCTTGAAATTGACCTTAATCTGTAGCGAACTGGGGTAAAAAGTATCTTGTAAATTTTAATGGTTCCAAAACGATTCCTAATATTACGAAACATTATCTCAGGAGTACTAAAAATAATTGTTTGCCTCGATTTTACCAGCATAGGTTATCTTTCAATAATAAACTTTATAGAAATTCTTCTTTTTCATACTACTACTGGCAATTGAAAGATACAAATGAAACGGTTATAATAACTAAAGCTAGAACTTGTAAATCTTTTCATGAAATATGTTTCCTTTGCTTACAAAAAAACGATATAAATAAAATACACAACAACTGACATATTAACCCGACGTTATGAAAAAACTATTTTCTGTAATCATAAAATATTTCATACCGTTAAATATATCTAAAATTATCACAAATTTAGATATATATTTTTGCTCATTTTATTACTTAAATAATGTTATTACCTAAGTAATTTTAGCATATTGAACTGGGATTTTTTTAAATACTATTATTATTATTTTTATTTGTACTTATGATATAAGTCGCTTATGATTTAAAACAAATAACTTGTTGAGCTGGCAATTTTCAATTACTTTTATTTTTTATTTGTATGTATGAACAAATCTCCATATAATTTAAAATATTTTGCTTACTGAACTGTCTTTTTGTTTAAATTACTATTGTTATTTTATTTGTACTTATGATAATCCCCTTAAAAATAATTGAAACTTATTGAACTGGTTATTATTATTTAGTATTATTATTTTATTTTACTGATGAACTTAAAATTTAGCTTATTGTACTGGATATTTGTTTCAATTACTATTATTATTATATTTGTAAGTATAATAATTTAACATTTCATCTTATCGAACTAGTATTTTTTTAAAGAATCCTATTATTTCATTTGTACTTATGAACAAATTCCCTTATGTGTATATCTTAATATTTTAATATCTCAGTTCATTATATTTATTTCTCTGCTAGATTTGATTTGTTCTTTTATTTTTATTTTATTTTTCCAATATTTACATTGGTCTTCTCTGTTTCATTTTCATTTTCTTGTTTTCTTTTCTTTTTTCTTTTTTCTTTTTTCTACTTTACCTTTTTGATTTATTCCTGTTTAAAAATTTGATATGTCTAGAATGTTACGTTTAATTGAACACTTTTAATGTACAGTAAATACTCAACCATTACTTACAATTATGATATTACTTTATATTATATATATATTATATTTATATATATATATATATATGATTTTACTTTATATTAAATATATATATATGTGTGTGTGTGTGTGTGTGTTTTAATTAAGTTTAAGATTGTTATTAAAGAGACAAAGTGGTTACTGTGATATTAGTAATGATTCACCTTATTTCCTAATCAATATTCTTCGTGAAGTACAAGCTAAAACTAGTTAATCCATTTTTCAAATTATAGTTCTCTCAATACACTGTCTACACGCCACTCAAGATACGGGTTAAGTAAGTGCATTTTAAGTGCAACATTTGAGTCAATAAGAAATGCATATAATGAAAATATCGAAAATGGAAGACGGTTGTCCTAAGAAATAAAGTAATAATAACATAGATAACACATCATATAGCACCAATATCAATATATTTATTGTAAGAAGGTACACAACAATTTTATAACAGGGTGAATTTTATTGAAGTAATATTAAAAGATAAAGCTAATATTGAAGCAAACAAAATAATAAAAGAAATAGCTTCTACAATATATGAAAAACATTATTATCGAAACAGCTCTTTAACAAAATCGGACCACTATGTTTTAGTATTTTAAATGCCCAGGGAAGGTTTTGGGTCTCATCCTTCTAATCTCTGAATCTATGATACAAGTTCTGCATTCTTAGTTTTCATGAATATGTATTCATATGGAATACAAATTTTATTTAAGGTAGTTATATGAAATACAATCTTATAGGTGTCAAACCCAATTCGAAAAATTAAAGATAAATACACTATAGCTGAATACAATTTAGAAAGAAATCATATAACATCATTCAGTCAGTTAAGTGCCATACGTGAAACACGCTTGGGCGATCATGTCTCGAAAGAGACATGACTGACTCGGCAGAAGATTCTCCCGCAGTAGGTTTCCATTGCTTTCTGCGGTAGACTGGTTGCCAGCCAAGGCTATAGAATCCAGTCTGTCCAGTTATTTAACCTATAACTGGAAGGAAGAGACTGATTAATACAATTCGCAAGGGTATTTGCGCACAAGTGAATGCAATGGATTCAACTACAATTCAAACTCGGCTCCCCGATTTCTTGTTCCAAGCCGATATCCGTTGCAACACAATGCACATCATTACATTTTAAATAAATAGATAATTTTGAGGCCAATTTTAATGTCAACATAACATTGTTTTTTGATAAAAATGTGAACAGTAGGAAAATAACAAACAAATAAATAATCCAGCCGTTCCAATCATAAGAGTGAAAGTCAATTTAGATATAAATTAGTGATAATAAAAATCGAAAACTTATGAGTGCCAATGTGTATTTACAAAAATATTACTAGTAAAATTAACTCTATTGTTGTCGGAGTAATTCGTTGTGGGATAATAGATAACTGTTTGAAATGAGAAATTGGAGAGCTGAAGATCGATTTATATTAAAATTCGTTTCATTCACTTCCGCATCAATAACATTCGGGAAGGTATGATACCATTACATCTCTTTCCAACATTGAGTTGAATAGAAGGATAGATTGGGTCCTACAAACTTGGTTGGCAACCAAACTAACGCACAGTGTAATGGCAACATACCGCTGGAAAAAATCTTCTGTCTTGCATCGAAATAGATATAGTCACCAAAGCATGTACTGCGTATGGAAATAAGTGACTGAAATAAAATCTGCAAAACTTATGAATAAATAAAACATTTTTTAATCATCTATTTTCTAAAATTATAATAATATAAACGAACTCACACACACACACACACACACACACACACACACACATATATATATATATGTGTGTGTGTGTGTGTGTGTGTGTGTATGTTAGTTTAGTTTATATTATTATAATTTTAGAAAATAGATGATTAAAAATGTTTTATTTATTCATAAGTTTTGCAGATTTTATTTCAGTCACTTATTATATATATATATAGTGATAATCTTCTAAACATATACTGTTAAATATAAGAAACAATGAATATCTATTAGGTTTCATTATGATATTTTGGCTTTAATTTCAGGTGAAAATAAAGTAAAAAATTCTCCAATGTTTAGATATTTTTGTATTAAATTGGTTCTCATCTTTTAGCTCGCATGAGTCATCTTCAGAGAGTTTAGAAGGACGTTAATATAAAAACATAGACCATCAGCGACGATTTATCTTGTGCTGACATAAAACTTTGCTAAGCAACGATAACAGTTACCAAAAATAGCAAACGCAGTTCGTAAATTTGTAATGTGGCTCTATGAAGTCACACCGCATGAGAACTCAATATGATAACAGAAACATATATTTAAATGCATTGTAATGTGTTATGACCAGATTAAGTTAATAGTGTTATCTTTAATTTGATGTACCCTATGATTGTTAATGTTATCAATATTGTTAGAGCTATTATTAAGTTTGCTGAGATACATTTTAATTGTTGATCACTAACGGAGTTAGGAAATCCATTACTGACAAATGTTTGCTTAATATTGTGTAATTTTTTATAAAATATTGATTTGGAAGAAGATATCATTTGTGTACGTTGAATTAAGTTTTTTATAACACCTAACTCATGTCGTTGTTGGCATTCACTATTATAATTAAAAAGACACGATGTAATGCTAATTGGTTGAGAAGTAGTAAATCTACGTGTGCTAGAATCAATGAATAGATCCTGGAATGGGATGTTGTTATTAATATTATGTTCTAATGTAAATTTGAGGACGGGGTGACTTTCAAATTTGTTTTTAAGTTGTGTAATTTGATCGACATTCTTAGCTAAAATGAAAATAACTTCTATGTATCTTACACATTTACAGGGTTTATTGTTGACATTAATTATTTTATTTTCTAAATTTGCATATAATAATTAGACAATAGAGGGCCTAAAGAAGATCTCATCGCAATACCATCTATTTGTGTATAAATATTACCTAAGGGGTCATGAAAGAGTATTTGTTTGGTGCATGCTAATAATAGAAATATCTTTAATATAGTGTGTTTAATATTGACTGATTGGAGTATGGCATGATTGTATACATCGCGGATAATGATTTTAATCATTTCATGGACGAGAACAATAGTGAATAAGTTTTGGACATCCAAAGATGCAATTATTTGATTGATAGTTTTATGGAATGGAGAATCTGTATAAATTCATTCATGGAGTTAATAATATATTTACTTGGAAGGTAAGGAGTAATTAGTTTGTTAACTGTTTTGCAAAGGTTATATATTGGTGTGGGTATTTCTGAAATGATAGGTCGGAGGGAATGATCTTGTTTATGGATTTTTACATTTCCATAATAGTAGCCGCGCTGATACTCACCTATAATCTTTTCAAGTTTATAGGATCCTATTTCAGCATTGCTTGCAGTAATAAGTTTATTAATATGTTTTTTTTAAGTTGGGAGGTGGTATTACAAGTTAATCTTTGAAATTTGTTTTGATCGTCCAGAATGGCCTGTAATTTGGATTGATATTCATGATCGTTTGAAACAACAAATGTATTGGTTTTATGGGCACGTCGGATAACAATATTTTTTTTATTTTTTATTTTTGATGTGTGGCTGCTTTTATTAGAAGCGTATTGATAATATCATTAGGATTTTTATGGTAACGGTTTTTGATTGATTCAGCTTTGAGTAAATATTTTAAGCCTACCTGGATAGTAATATGGTTGTCTTGTTCGTGTTGAAGTATTTGTTGGTATAAAGCTTCAATTTCTATTTGGTTAAAGATTGAATAAGGTTTCTGTTAGACATGAAATTTTGGTCCGAGATTAAGGAATTCTGTTTTATCTGGAGTGAGTTGGTAATCTGATATGTTAATGAAGTTGTCATTGATGTTTGGTAAAAGTATTTTTCCTTTATATAATTTGTTTATTTCTTTGATGACTTGTTTTTGTGATTCATGTTCCTATTGTGTTGTATTGTATAATAAATCCAATGTTTCCTTGAATTTTTCACTTGTGGTAGAAGACTGTAAGAGTCCTTTAATATGTACAGTTTCAGTGTTGATTAGTTGTAATTACTGTTTGGCTGTTTGTATTTGCCGTTTAATGAAGTTCCATTGAAATTTCATTGTGTAAGAATCATTCAATGCTGCGGCATCATGTAACTTAATTTTAATGTATCTTTGAATGTCCAAAATTCATTCACTAATATTCTCCTTCAAGAAACGATTGACATCATCATCCGTGATGTATACAATCATGCCCCTCACCCATCAATCAATATTAAACACACTATATTAAAGAAACTATTATTAGCAAGCACCACACAAGTAACCATTAGGTAATATTCATGCTCAAATAGATGGTATTGCGATGGGATCTTCTTTAGGTCCCCTCTCTTCTAATTATTATATGGCAAATTTAGAAAATAAAATAGTTAGTGACAAAAATAAACCATCTATAAATGTAAGATACATAGAAGTCATTTTCATTTTAGCTAAGAATGTCGATCAAATTACACAACTTAAAAACAAAATTGAAAGTCACTCCGTCCTCAAATTTACATTAGAACTTAATATTAATAACAATATCTCATTCCATGATGTATTCATTGATTCTAGCACACATAGATTTACCACATCTCTATATAGGAAACCAACTAGCAAAAACTCGTGCCTTCTTATTTATAATAGTGAATGCCAACAACGACATAATTTAGCTGTTATAAAAAACTTAATTCAACGTCCACATATGATATCTTCTTCCAAATCTATATTTTATAATGAATTACACCACATTAAGCAAATATTCGTCAATAATGGATTTCCTAACTCCGTTAGTGATCAACAAATTAAAATGTATCGCAACAAAATTAACAATAACTCTAACAATATTGATAATATTAATAATAATTGAGTATGACAGACAAGGAAAATCTCATTAACCTTTTATATAGTTTTTCCAGCATTCTTAAATCTTTCTATTTTATAGGAGGAAACAACAACAAAAAAGCGAAGGAGCACGATCACCTGAAGTGTGTATTACCTATGGCTCTTAACTGAGTGATTGAATACACCCTTGAAAGTTATATATGTTTATGTGAACACACACTTACCCCCGTTTTTGTTAATATTTATATCTGAACTGTTTCTTACATAAATTTGTTTATTAACAAATCCATCAATATGAAAATGGGCTTCATCAGTGAAGATGACATTTTGCTAAAAATCACCATAGGTTTGTCATTGCTCGTGCACAAAATTGACGAATGTACGACGCTTTACTTTAGGTTTTGTGTCAATTGAATTTTGTAAGCGTGTAGCGAAAAAAACCTTTTGTCAGAATTCGATGTAACATTGATGTAGACGTGTTGAATTCCTGCCTGCGATGACGAATAGCGGTATCTAGATTCTCAGCCGAATCTTCGCGCATTGCAGTAATGTTTTTAGCTGAACTGCGTAAACGAGAACGCAATGAAGTTTTCAAATGTATCACCGACCTAGTGTATTTGAATTTACGGAAAATTTTCCCAAATGCACTCTTAGTTTGTCGATTACGTTGATCGAAAATTCACGAAGTGCCTAAAAAGCATTTTTGTTAGATCGTACATTTTTGGAAGAGGCTTCGAATATTCGTTGTTCGATTGTTAATATTGCCATGGTTAAAATTGCCAAAACTTAAATTCCATTTTCCTTCAGAAAGTATATAAATATTAGGATAACATCTATTTTCCCTAAACGTTTCATTGAATATAACAGACAATTTTTTAAAAATTTTATTTTTTCCGTTTACTTCTATTAAACGTAAAAATATAAAACTGCTGAAAACTGAATAAAAAATTAACGAGATTTTCCTTGTCTGGCATATTCAAAGAAACAAACACATACAAGCGCTCACACGCATGTATACGCATCTATATATATATATATGTATTCAAGTTTAGATGATTATAATTTTTTGCATGGAACAGGCTTGTCTCTCAAAGATTAAAACACTACGCCTCCTTGGCCTTAAACTCTCGGCGGACCTCAAATGGATCGAATCCATTATCGAATCCATTGCGAAATCCGCCGCTATGAGAGCCGGTTCTCTGTGCAGGGCCCGGAAGTTTTTCCCGTCTGAATCTATTCTGCACATACATCAATCTACCATCACCCGTGTATTGTATACTGCTGCCACATCTGGTCGGGTGCCCCTGCTACTCTCCTCGGGCTTCTTGGCAAAATACAACGGAGAATCTGTAACGTGATCGATACTGACTTGGCAGACCGGCTGCAACCACTCTCTCACCGACGTGATGTGGCTTCCCTGTGCCTCTTTTACAAATACTTTCACAGCTTCTGCTCCGATGAACTTAGATCATTGGTACCGCCTAGGTACGAATTTACACGAGATACTAGATTAGCAACCAGGTCCCACCCTTTCACAGTAAAACAGATAAGATGTAACCGTAATTTCTACTCCAACAGCTTCTTTTCTCGCGCTTCCCGCCTGTGGAATTCCCTTCCACATGTCTGCTTTCCCGACATCTACAATCTCCAGGAGTTTAAATGTAAGGTCAATAGACACCTCCTATCACACTAACTTGCACCTATTCTCCCAACACTCTCACCATCTACTCAACCATCATTCTTGATATCCTTACTCGACTATCACCCTCCTTCTGACATTTCCTATACCTAACCATCCTTTCTCACAAATTTCCGCTCTATGTAACTCTCTGTGCAATAGTGGCAGGGAAATGCCTTGCTCGTGGTGAAACGATTATAAAAAAATATATAATTAATATATGTTTTATTTATTAAAGAGGTGGGCTGATATCTTTTATGTCGCTCATTTAATTACTATACGTGATACCTGAATTCACGACTAATTCTGTTTCTACCTATGACTGAGTAGGTAGATGGTTTTCGCGCAGTAGTTTGCACTTTCTTTCTGTGGTAGACATGTTGCCGTCCAAAGCTATAAAATTCAATTTGTACTGTTATTCAAACCATAGATAGCTGGAGAGGAGATGTAGTCATACTTTTTTCCAATGGGATTTCTTCGTAAGTGATTGAAAAGATTTCAACTGAAATTCGAACTCGGCTCTTTGATATCTCATTCCAAGCAGATATCTATTACATCAGAAAATATTCATTAAATCCACTTCATCGTTTTTGTTAATTTTGGGGTTGACCTTTTCTATTTAATTTATTAATATTTATGTTTTTGCCTCTGTCTAATACGTTATTATTGTTTACTTTGACAAAACATTATTTTATTTACTTGTCTATAACGTATTTTGGAAGGTTGTACTTAACCGGCGTTTGCTTTATATTCTTGTGTTCTTCTAGGAACAGCCTGCATATTAATATAAACAAAAGTGCTTTTATTAGGGCTTTTTTACCGTTAATTTACATTTAAGTGGATCTTCGCCACTTAAATTGAAAAGGCAGTTATTTTATTTCATGCGTTTTTTTTTGTTATCGAACGTGTCTATGTAATGTTATTAGATTCTACAAAAATGTCAAGTAATGGATATTTTTGTTCTTGCACTTTTCATACAAGGAACTTAATTGTTTTCAAATGTAGTGTTAAGTCCTATTTTCTTTCTGTAAAGTGAAAATGCCATCAACTTGTCTGACATAAGCAGTAATAACATAATTCAGAGAAAATAACAGTAATAATAATTTATTGTATCTTCATCACCTACATAAAAGTTGAAAACAGTTTGAATTCGTTTTAATATACAATTTAAAATACATCATTCTTTTAAACAAAATTAAACACTATCAAATTAAATGTTCATTATAAAAATATATAAAATCTTAGAATTAGAAATAACATAACGCCTATATTTTCTTGAAAACTGCACGTGAATTTTAAAGCTTATTACTTACGTGATAAAGTTTTTCTGTGCAGCACCTGGCCTTTGTTGTAGATTTTGTTCATCTCACAAAATTGAGATTAAATGTTTTATGAAATGTTAAGTTGCTACCAGTTTATGACAGATAGAAACGTGTAGGAGTTTTAAAACTATTAGTTTGGTGGTTGACGAGTTTCGCATTAGAGCGAAATACTCTCCGATATTATCCCATTTGAATAGGGTAATTTCTGGATCAATGATTTCGCCCTGCCTAGATGTACGCTTGATATTTGGCAAACCCATTGCCTGTTCTTTGCGCTTTAATGAATTATAAGTTTCTACAAGTATCGATCACTAACAGCAGTTTCATAGATTTTATCCTAGAACGTAACACATCGGGAAAGATAGGTTTTCTTTGTTATCATTATCATATATATATATATATATATATATATATATATATATATATATATATATTACACAGAGAGAGATAGATAGAGAGAGAGAGAGAGAGTATCAAAAATACATATACTAACATTGAGGACGGGTTCCACACACCCGTACATGAAAACATATATGAAAATTGACTACTAATTAATACAATTATTGAGAATTTTTAAATTGGCATTTCCTTTTCACCCACCCAGTATGACGGTTGTTAGAATGTTAATCTAACAGTTAATGACTTAATATTGGTTCAGACGATATACTTCATACGCCAGCTAAGCCACTTACCCGGGATGGAAGCTCCTGTTAACGTCCATGCTTTAGGTCGATAGTGAACCGCCACACAAAGCATTATAAATATATATCTTTGTAATAAAAATACTAGCAATAGCGTTTTGTGCTCAAACGGCAAACATCTGTAGTTGAAGGCATTCAATTGCGTTCAAAATATATTTAGCTGAAGCCATAAAATTGTGTTCAAAATATTTAGATTTCAAATAACATACAGAAGTTGAAAGGCTGATAGGCAAAATCTACAAGCTAATCAAATAACCAAGTTGAAATAACTGTTTCATGATATTAATCTATGTCATATCCTAAAATTTCTTAATGACATTAAACTGTTTTCTAAAAGATTACTTTAAAAAGTTGTTGGTCAATGTATTACAAAACATGAATCGAATTAAGAATAAATAAAAATTATCAACAGGCAGGAAAGTTATGTTTAGGGCTTCAAATATTTCTATATGATAATAGTGTAACACCCCAATGGCCCCTCCTAACAATTTTCTCCAGCGGCCGTTCTCCACGCTGTGATGTTGCCGGGAGTTTGTAGAAAATGTCGGCCGGACAGCCGGGGGTACAAGATTGACTATAAGGAACGAACTTCCACAATTTGGATGAGTTGTAAAGGATGCTTTATTCGTTTAGAGTTAGCCTTGTCGGTTGGGGCAGGCGAATGTGACACACAGCTCTAACTCTAATTAATGGAGATCAACAAATCCAAACTGAACGAAACAAGACGAACGGAGATCCTTACTTCAAGCTCGCACCCGGCGGACTCCCATTCACTTAACTCGTCTTAACTTAACTGCTCAACTGACTCACTTGTTAACTGACTCTATTTATTTAAATGAATACGGAAATCCGGAAATGCTTTAAACCACCGGTGACAAACACCGGCGACTGTAAGTCTGAAATTTCAGTTATCTTTTTTTTTATCTTAATAAGGCTTCAACCGGAAAAGGATTAATGTGTGGTCAAGATACAGTAAAGGACAGCCTTTGACCGGGTTATCGAAAACCTACTCGCTGACCTTTATCACTGAGTCAAATATTTACCGGAGGACAATTTTCCTCATAAAAGAAAAAGCGTTTATTTATTTTTTTCCTCTTCTTTTTCACTTTTGTTAAATATGTTTTTAAACTATTTTCAATTCCAATCTATTTTCTATTTTAATCTATTATAATAAAATACATATATGCCTAGTTATCGTGTCACAATAGACTATTGAGTTTAAGCGTTTGTTATTGCATTTATGGGTAAGCTAACTTAGCCAGAACATTTTTAATCTTGACTCAGTTTTAATGATTGAAATAAGGAGAAATAACTGATCAGTTCTAAAGTGCTATTTAAGATCTCTAAACATATTAAACGAAACACAAATTATCTTCACCCGTATATTAAATAATGGGTTCAGTTTGAAGTTAACTGAAGATTAAACAGAGAGCACTCTTGCAAAATGTTAATATAACAAAGATGAGAAAATTAGCCCGTCTGGAAATTATCTAAAGAATGATAACTCCCAGAAATTAAAATCGATATACGCTTTATCAAACCTAGAAAGCACAACGGGCAAATCTTTGTGATAACGAGAAATAAAGATAAAAACAACAGTCCGAATATAAATAACGTAAATAGTAGTAACACCTCACCCCAGAAATTTAAATCGATATAGGCCTTTATAAAGCCTGGAGAGGACAATGAACCAAAATTTGTGATAACAAAGACAAGAACAATGATCTGAATGTAAGGAAATGTTAATAATGATAAATCCTCATGCTCGAAATTAATTCAAATCGATGTTGTCGTTATGAAGTCTGGAATTCACAGTAGTCGAAACGTTGCGATATAAAAAACAAAAATAAAAACAATAGTACGAATTGTAGGTGTTGTAAATAATTCCTCATCTCAGAAATTAAAATCAAAATTGGCCTTTTAAACCGTGAGGGCATAATGGGCGAAAAGTTGGGTTTTCAACAACAACTATGAGAACAACAATCTGAATACACATGATGCAAATAATGATAATTCCTCATCTCAGAAATTTGAACATGATAAACACAACATCTAGGGCCCAAAAACATGACTGATTTCATCTTTCACATTTGACAACAGATTGATTATATGACTCTCATCAAAGTCTTACAGTGAGAATTTGCGTAATGGACATTATTGATTATTCACGTCTTAATCAGACAAGACAGAAAGAAGAAGAAGAAGAAGAAGAAGAAGAAGAAGAAGAAGAAGAAGAAGAAGAAGAAGAAGAAGAAGAAGAAGAAGAAGAAGAAATAGAGGAAGAGAAGAAAAAGAAGTAACCTGTATAAATATAAGGGTGGTGCTTCATGTCTCTATTTTCACATTATCTTTTGATTTTCCAGAAGTCCTCAGAACTTGCAATTAATTTTCTAAGAAGAAATACAAACGATGTGCGGAAGATGTAATGGTTATCGACACGTAAAATGGGCAACTCAGCGTGGTGTTATGGTCATCAAGCTTGTCTATTACAAATGATTAGTTTGTTCGATCATCGCTGGGTTCCCCTTACTTTCAGCCTTGTGCCACATCTAAGCGGCGATAAAAATCAACTATCGACTCGTAAAATTCCGAGCAAGTCTGATGAGTACACTTTCGCGGTATTTCCTTTTGGAAAGTTCTGCATCCGTTACTTCTCTCCTAAACCCTGTTTTGAATAGACGGTTACATTATACTTACCAAACCAAGGGAAGGATATTTAGAGACATAAGACCGTCGAGAGCTAACATTTTTCTACTTCTATCGAGCATTCTTGTCTATTCGCAACTGTGGATCGCCTTAATCCTTCATTATCATAGAATTAAATATAACATAATGAACTCCGTGTAGTTTCCAAATAGTAAGAGACAAGTACTTGTTTAAAGAGGATTTATGTTGGCTGGGTCTGAATATAAATTCTCATAATTCTTTCGTAACACAGAGTCGAAGAAATGCGTGAAGAACTCAGATATCGTCAAACATGAAAAAGAGAACAAGAATTGTTTTAAATAAATAAATAAATAGTTGAGATAAGTGATGCTCCATTCTCCATTCTACAGATATTCGGCCTGAATTTTACCTGGTGAAATTTATTATATTATATTTTAATAGCTTACCTATATATATATATATATATATATATATATATATATAGTCATCAACAGACAGATATGTTTCGCAGTATCACAACTCATCAGTACGGTTAGACTCCGATTGCTTTTAACCCAGGATTGAAACCCGATCGAACTGGCGGCAGTCGGCGACTCTATATATAGGTAAGCAATTAAAAAATGATTAACGATATCTACCATTTGCTTTTTTCTTCATGAACAAATTCATCAAGCCAAAAAAAACCCTCACAAACATATCACCAAAATTCTGCCAAATATATATTTAAATATGGAGAAAAAAACTGTTGAAGAACGGCAGAATACGCAAAAACCTAAGAAGTGCAGACATCGCGATAATGCTTCCACGAGACTTAAAAGTCGGCATGACCGAATTAACGATGATCCATTAAGTGAAAAACATTTACGTATGAAATCTAATAACGCTCAATCCTAATCAGTAAACTACAGAAAAACAGCATTATTTACACTACTCATCATTATCATTTAACACTATATATATATATATATATATATATATATATATATATATATATATATACGTGTGTGTGTGTGTGTGTGTGTTAAATGTAACAGACAATGAATGTCTATTATGTTTAATCATGAACCGTACTCAAAATCGTATTTTGGCTTTAATTTCAAGTGAAAATAAAAACATTGATAATTTCTTATTGTGCTGGTTCTAAACTTTCTTCATAACATAAACCATCTTCAGAGAGGTTACAGAGACGTTAACATAAGATATCCACCATCAAAGATGATTTTAACTTGTGTTGACATAAAACATTGCTAAGCAAGGAATACAGTCACCGTATAGTATACGCAGTTCGTAAATTTGTAATGCGATTCTATGACGTCACACACACACACACACACACACACACACACACACACGTATATATATATATATATATATATATATATAAATTAAATTAAATTTTTTCAAAGATGTTGAATGCACATTTCGACATGGAATCCCCGAAGGGGATAACACATCACCCCAGCAACAAATGCTATCCCGAAACTGGAGTTAATTTGAAGTAAATTATGTCTATTTTCTCTTTTCAACTCATAGATAGAATTGCAAAAAAAATAAAAAAAGGCGAAAAAATGGTCTCGTCTGGGTTCGCAAAAAGGGGAAGAGGACAGTAAAGTAAACTGAACAGACGGGGTGTTGAATTGATATTAGGTTAAACAAAACGGAAAGGAGGTGGGAAGTAAAAGAGATAAAGGAAGGGAAGGGAAAAAAGAAGAGAAAGAGAAAAATTTTCATATTACAGATACATTCAAATAAACCTAACTTCCTAAAAACGTTGAAGTATTAGAAAAAACCTTTTATTTAAAAAGGTATACACACACATATATATATATATATATATATATATATATATACACACACATGCATACATATACACACACACACATATACATATAAAAAGATATACATATATATACATATATATGTATATGTATACATATCCACACACACAACCACACGCACACACACATACACACATATATATATACACACACATATATATATACATACATATACACATACACACATACATACATACACATACACCTATATATACTTATGTACGCATATACACACATACACATACATACCCATACATTTATGCAAACACACATATATATATGTGCACACACACACACATACACACCTACACATACATGCACACATACATACATACCTACATACGCACACGCATACATATATATATATATATAGAGAGAGAGTAATAAATTTATAAATATTATGAAGGGAAAGGGAAATACAGGTAGAGCGGTTAAATTGCTAAAATATATATATAACGTATATTAACCCTGCTATAGACCCAGAATCATCTAAAACTAAAAACACAAGAAAATGTAGAAAAAGGAAGATAATTTGGTTTAACCCTCTTTATTGTAAACTAACTAATATCAATATTGGTAAGTATTTTCTCAAATTAGTCGATAAACATTTTAATAATAATAATCCCTTAATAAAATGTTTTAATAAATACACTCTAAAAATCAGTTACTCTTGCATCTCAAATATAACGATATTATTAATTCCCATAATAGGCATATTTTCATGAACTTAAATAATACCGACTCCAAATCCGGAATTATTGATAAATGCAATTGTATCTCTGTGGATACCTGCCCGGTGGAGGGCAAATGTAAATCCACCCAAGTAATATATGAAGCCCGTATTTCTCCATCTAACAACAAAGACAATAACCGGACTTATATTGGTATGTCCGCGGGCCCTTTCAAACAGAGACTTTACAATCAGAGGTACTCGTTTTCGAACCCAAACCAAAGATTCCAGACGGCACTATCACGGAGATTCTGGAAAATGAAGGAGGAAGGGCTGGACCCTGTAATTAGCTGGAAACTAATAGGCTCAGCCTGTATTCCAAAAAAGGTGCCGTCTATGTCTACTGGAGAAGAACCCTTACCAGGACTTACTCCTGAATTTTAGAAAAGAATTCATCAGTAAGTGCCGTCATAGTGCGGATTTTAGATTTTAAGTTTTAAATACTAATTTTCAGTTTTATATATATATATATATATATATATATATATATATATATATATTAGCAATTTAACTGCTCTACCTATATTTCACTTTCCCTTCATTATATTTATAAATTTATTACTCAAATTATTATATATATATATATGTATGTGTGCGCGTATGTAGGTATGTATGTATGTCTGCATGTATGTATAGGTGTGTATGTGTGTGTGTGCACATATATATATATATGTGTGTGTTTGCATAAATGTATGGCTATGTATGTACATGTGTGGATATGTGTATATGTAAATAAGTATATATAGGTGTATGTGTATGTATGTATGTGTGTATGTGTATATGTATGTATATATATGTGTGTGTGTGTATGTATACTATATATATATGTGTACATATATATATATATATATGTGTGTATGTGTGTGTGCGTGTGGTTGTGTGTGTGGATATGTATACATGTACATATATATGTATATATATATATATATGTATATTTTTTATATGTATATGTGTGTGTATGTATATATGTATATATATGTGTGTGTGTGTGTGTATATGTATACATGTGTATATATATATATAAACTTCCGGTCCAGAGAGAAGACATGTTATAACGAAAAAAATCTTACTTTTCGAAAACTATACTTAAATTACGAAGCATTCTAAATTACTTAGTTTAAAATCTTTTTCTAAGAAATAATTGTTATTTGCTTATTTTTTAAAACCAAATATTATGCCAGCTGTTCATGTAATTTCAAAAAGCACTTTTTCGTTTTAAAATTCCCTCGAACGCAAAACTTGAGAGTCACTCAATGTAGGGGTTTACCGTTAAATTATTAATGCTAGACGCAGGTGGTGATATGAAACGAAGAAGACTAAGTAGAAACTGATGATCATGAAGATAAGGAGAAGAATTAATGACTTATCATTCTTTTGAAGGAGTTAAGAATTTCGCATTAAAGGAAGCATCCACGGTGGAGTACTTTCATCGAAAAATATATTTTGAAAATGTTAGAAGCGAGGTTAATTCGATGCAATGGAAATGGTGGTAGTATGTGCTAATGATACAACTCTTAACTAGTGAAACTAAATAGAACCGATCTGAACATTTACAATAATGCTAGCCATAGATAAGGTTTGCAGCGTTATCCCTGTAAAGAAGAAGGCTGCACAATGGAGGAAATATTTTCCTCTAGAAGATAAACTGAATAATTTAGATATTTTGAATCATCAACATATCATTACTTTCTCTTCGAGATACATTGCTATCCATTTTTTTAAGATCCTCTTGTGTTGTTGATTTTTATTTAATAGAGTTCAGTCCACCAATAAAGAAACAGAGCGGTGCTCATTCAGCCCTACAGGCTTAATTCGCTCGAAGTGACATTTAATCATTGACATGAGAATGTGCTTGTATACACCTGACAGTGCAGCGATTTCTGATTAAATTTAAGATCATGTCACGAGATTTTAGCTTAATGTTTTCGTTTTCTAGCAAATTTCGCTGTTTTCTAGCAAATTTCACCCTGCACGTGAACCCAGCTGAATATTTGTAAAATCCCAATTGTAAAATTGCATCAGTTCTGAAAGAGGCTGTAAGATGGAAAATACGCCCCACAAGGCTTTTCGAAATTACAAAAAAAACTGTCAGATTCCTGATGATATTTAGCTTTTATTTTCAAGTAGCGAAGTGGTCGCAAAATTTGTTTGACAGGTAAGACTACGTTCTCCTACATGTGTCGCATTTTATAGAGTTTTATTCTCAGATATAGGTTTCCAGAAACTACACTCTTGACTAGTGATAGCAGTACCTCTCTAGTTTTTGACATGATTGACTGAGAGGGATCATTTTTTAATCCAGACCGATTTTCCCATTTGCTGTACCTTAATAACCACCATTAGACTCATCCAATTCTTTCTGAACCTTCTGCACCGTCCTTTAATTGACACCTAAACATTCGAAAAGCAATAATCGGCGAAAATGGTTGATAGATGTGCCTATTCATAGATGACGAAATTAAGCTTAATTTGCGGTATTACGGCTTATACAAGATCGTATTATTTTTGGTCAAAACAGAATACGGAGACTACACCAAAGAAGACAACTGTAGCTATTCGTATGTACGTGATTCCATCAAACTCCAACTCTATACACAAACGTCAGCAAAGATGAATAAATATAAATTAATATTTTTATATATACGTCTTATGTATTTGTCCTTTAGCAGCCAAAACGATTGTCGTTCCCAGCAGCAGCAGAAGCAGAAGCGATATTAAACACGTTGAAGTACTTCGAGAGGAGGGTTTCCTTTCAACTTGGGGTTACTCTGAGCTGAGCGAATAGATGTGCGTGTCTTGAAATAGATAATAAATCGGAAATGGAAATCGCAGAGGCGAATTACAATACCTGTCCAGTTCGGTATATTCATTTACGCGCAAATAATTATGGGAAAAGTATGAATCTATCGATTCTCCCACAGGTATGCGTTAATTAGTAAGTATTTTTTGTATCAGGTAATCATTGTTATTTCCAATAAATTCTGACAGTTTAGAAATAATTTCTGTATTTACCCAAAAACTATTGATAAGCCGTAAAATAGTCAATGAAAAATAAAAAATGCTTTACTCAGTTTTTAATAATTTGGAAATTATCTGCCTAAACATTATTAAGATCACACACACACACACACACACGCACACACACACACACACATATATATATATGTGTGTGTGTGTGTGTGTGTGTGTGTGCGGAATTTGAGACTCACATACGGCTCATATACAAAAACACACACAAGTATACATATATATAACTATATATGATAAAAGTTTTGTTCAAAGATATGCTCTGTTCATGATGCATATATATATATATATATATATATAGATAGATAGATAGATAGATAGATAGATAGAACATCCGTAAATAATTATATATATATATATATTTATGACAGCCTACGTAAATAGTATATATATATATATATATGTGTGTGTGTGTGTGTGTGTGTGTGTGTGTGTGCGTGTGTATATATATATTTATATATATGTGTATATATATATATATACACATATACTAATACTTGTTTTCCTCTTAATTTATTTAGTTAATATTTCCCAATATCACTTCATTTTTCTGGTTTGATATTTTCTCAAATGAAATTGTTGATTCTGTTGCATATCATCCCGTACCAACCATTTCCTGTCACCAATTTACAGCGAGTCGCCATTGACTACTTCAGTAAATATCAAGCCTTTCGCTAAATCTGTCACACTAAGAATGCTTCAAGTAGGTGAATACTCAACACACTTTACTTACACTGTTACTAACTACTTTCGTCTATTTCATGCTCTTATCATTCTAAATCCAACATTTGTTCACGCGTATATATGTTGATTACAAAAGGTAAATGACAAATGAAGAGAGATTTATTTTCATGCTAAATAATGCACATTTTATAAGAAGAAACCAAGTAAATATTTCGAATAAAGAAGACATCATTTTTATGTATTCATTGCCTTCATTTCCTTTTCTTTCTAGTCTCTCTCAACATATCGTGTTGTTTCTAAACCTATGAGAAATAACTCGCTAGCATTCGTCCGTGCACTGAAGAATGTTCTCATATCGTGATTGGAAATCCTACTGTATATCTCAAAAATCTTGACAAAATTCAAAGAGAGATATGTAATCAAATCGATTCTAATCACATATCTCTATTTCAGTCACTTACTCACCAACGTGACATGTTTTCTCTCTCCTTTTTTCACAAATATTTTCAGGGTGAATTCTCTGTCAAGAATTCGTCCCTGGTTCATGGACTCCATGAACTTAATCATACATCTAGATTAGAATTTAGGTCTCTCTGTGTTTATGTTTCTTATATGCAGATGTAGCTATAGACTATTATTATTATTATTATTATTTTTCTTGCTTATGATTTTTAGATGTGGTTGTGGCTATAGTCAAGGGACTTTAATGTTTTTGTTTTTGCATATGCTTCTTAGACGTGGTTGTAGATAAAACATAGAGAATTGTTTGTTTAAATTTGTTTGTTTAAATTTTTAGATAAAGCTGTGAATATAAGCTACAGAATTTCATTTGCTATGTATTTGTTCTTTTTTTTAAAGATTTGGTTGTGAATATAACCAATAAAATTTAATTAACTTAATATTTAATTGACTTTATAATGTGAATGTGGATATAGCCAAGAGAATTTTATTTACTTTCAATTAGATTTTTGGTGTACTTTTGCATATAACGTAGAGAATATCATTTATACTGCATTCATTTATGTTTTTAGACGTCGTTGTAGACATAGCCATTTTCATTTGCTTTTAATTAATTTGTTCTTTAAAAGTTGATACGGATATTGCCTAAATATTATAATCAACTTAGTAGTTGTATGTGTGGTTGTCGGTATAACCAAGATAATTTCATTTACTTTGAATTAGTGTGCTTTTAGATCGGATTGTGAATATAACGAAAGAATTACATTCACTTTGTAAATGTTTTTGGATGTGTTCATGTACATAGCCTAGACAATTTCATTTTGTAAATAATGGTTTATGATTTTCAAAAGCGGTTGTATATATAATCTAGAGAAGTTTATTTACTTTCAATTACTTGGATTTTAGATGTTTTCATTAATTTGTTTACGTTTATACATGTTAGATGGGTTTTGTTATAACCAAGGGAATCTTGTTACATTTGCATTTATTTATTTTATAGAGAGACTCGAGAATATAAACCATTTATTCACATGAACTCTTCCAACTATACGTAAGCAATAGTTTCTGCTTTACGATAGAAGTCTATTCTAGTTGGAGAAGATTTTTTTTTTACTTTTTGACATCTCTTTGTCGCTTGAAACTCTTAAAAGTTAGTGTACCATTTTTTTACAAGTGCGGTCAATTTTGTTTTATTATTGTTAACATTGTTTATTATTGGATCGTCTGTTCATTTTTTTCTTTAGAACTCCTGTGTTTTTTCGTTTGGTGGGGGGAACAAAAACCAGTATGGCTCTGTCTCCTCAGCCTTCTACTTCTTCGGCGTGTATGCTGACTGTGACTTCTTCATCGTTGGCATGAAACAACGTTCCTGCAAAAAACAAAAAAACAAAAACAAAAAACAAAAACGCCGTCTATTATCAAAATTTGCAGGAGACATTCAAGGACCTCATTTCATGGAACGAGCTAATTGTCATCCCTGAAGTTGTGAATGTGATTACAGCAAGAACAATCTCCCTGTTGACCTCGGACCCAAAAACTAGAAAGTTTATTGGGGTCAGCAGGGAAAGCATGGAAGAAGCACTCAAAAGCATCAAGATCACACCAAAGGTTTTAGCACGTCGGTCCCGGGCTATGTGAGACATTCTTCTGAGTACGGAGGAAGAAGCAAAAAAGATGGCAGGAACGACTTTGATGGCGAAGGGAATCAGGCTCCAGACGGAGAGATATGGGGACCCAAAGGAGCCGTATTACCATTCAGGGTGTTCCACTTGATATCTCGGACGATCATATTGGGACTTTCTTTGCCCGGTTTGGAGCAGTAGACAATGTGGCTCGAGTCAACAGCAAGGCGGGCGTACCCACGAAAGATGTCGTGATGCACAAAGTCGTAGACAGGCCAAACTGCCTACGTGTACCAGACATCCTGCTATGTAGATGTCAAAAAATTTGTGCTAGTAATGTGTCGCAAGCCTCATTGTTTGCCATGTGGAGCGGCGGGCCATTTGGCCAAGGTGTGCCCCTCAAAAAGTATGACTTAGAGCAACAAACACCAGTATCACCAGTGACACCAGCAACACCGCCGGTGCTTAAAACAAATGCACACAAGGTAAAAAAATTCCAACCAGACACCAGCAACTGGAGAATGGACTGAAGTCGTAAGGAGTGGGGGAAGGTTGCTTCTCCTCCCCCTCAAAAGGATACAACTCAGAAGGTATCACCAACAAAAAAGGACGGAAGACAGCAACAAGAGCAACAACAGCAAGAAGAAACAAGCACAGAGAAGCAGATGGTGGTGGAGGAGATGCCTCCTCCACGTGCCTCATCGTTAAAGAAAGGAAGGGAGGAGGTGGAGAAAGTATCCTTTAGAAAAGGAAAAATAGAAGCAGCAGAACGCGGCAGGGGGGAACGAGTCACGGTTGACGCCAGGGCTCAATCCGCCCCTGCATCATCAATAAAAATATAACCGGTTCACCAGTGGTGTGACTACGCTGTTGAGAAAAGGCAAGGATGTTGGGAAGGTGTTGGAGGGTTACTGGGCCAGAACTTTGCTAAACACTGAGTTAAAGATTTTGGCCAAGAACTTGTAAAATCGTTTGTAATTAGATGCCGAGTCTCTGTTTGGACCTGAGCAGATTTGTGCTGTGAAGGGCCAAACCATTCAGAGCAACCTGTATCTGATACGCACGATCATAGTGGGCATAAAAGACGACGAAGAAGCCGCGCTGATCAGTTCGGATCAGTCCTAGGCATTTGATAGCGTTGACCATCGTTACCTGGCGGCTGCCCTGCAGGTCACTGGCCTGGAAACCAAATTCTGCCGCTAGATTAGCCTCCTGTATCAATCCCCCATGGCTGTGGTACAGGTAAACGAAAAGTTGTCGGGCTTTCTGGGGCTGTCTAGGTCGGTTCGACAAGGTTGTCCACTGTCGCACGTACTTTATGCTTTGGCGTTTGAATCCCTCCTTTGCTGGTTAAGGAACAGGGCGTGCAGTCCGGCTCTACGTGGAATTTCTGTCCTTAGTGGTGCTCATGCCAAGGTTTCCGCGTTCTCCGATAACGTCACTACTTTTGTGTTCTCCCGGAGTGATATTGAGATGGTACAGAAGGCGTTTGAACCGTACAGGGGGCAAGATTAACAGAAACAAGTCGTCCGACTTGCGGTTAGGTTCCTGGAAGGGTGTTACCCTCCCGGGGCGCTTCGACTAGACGGACGGCCCCGTCCGCATTCTTGGAGTGTGAGTTGGACCGGACCTCCAGTTAGAAAAAAATTGTTTAGAAGTACTGACTAAGGTCGGCGCATCGGTCGAGATTTGGCGTCGAAGGTTGCCCTTAAAGGGTTTGGCTGCTGTGTGTGTTACATACGTCTGTCACATTATCCTTTACCGTTTGTCATTACTTCCACTTTGTAAATGGCGTAGGGAGGCGATCGTGCGTTTGCTATTCTCCCTTCTGTGGAGAAGACGCAAACACTACGTCGACAAACGTGGCTGTGTCCAGCGTCTGTGTCATGTGGATCTGGAAATGCCATACTTGATGGGGTGTTTTTTTCTCTGGCGTGAGATTTTGGAAAACTCATTGCTGGCGGGGATAGTGAGGGACATGTTCCCTAGCCTTACTATCACTTCCCCCATCTCGAGGCGGTGTCGTAAGCCTCGAGGGGGATTGAGTTTTCTCCCCGAATGTCTGGTGGCCTTGTGGGCTATTCCACGGTCCAGTTTCCTTTCACAGCCTAAGACAGACTTCTATCGTGGTTTAGTGGAGGGCGTCGCAAAGGATTCATTACGTGATGTGCTCTGCATGTCGGAGTATGAGTTTTGCTCGTTCGGGTCTTGGGAGCCAGGTACCTATTATCTCAGCAACACTGAGTTTTCGCTCGCCTGATGATTGACTTCTAATGGGGCCTGGCGGATTTGCCAGATTGTGAACGCTGCAACCTTGGTTTGGAATAAACGGTTTCGCACGCATTCTACTATTGTTTGCGGGTTTGCCCTCTGTGGGACTGAGTCGGCGAGTTGATTGCTCGTATTGCGCTTCGTGATCTTGTGCTCATTGATCGTGCATTCGCCTGTGACAATGTGTCGCCCTCGTTTTCTGGGATGAAGCGTATGGTGTTTCTGTCGCTGCTAGGCACGGCTCGAATGGTGATTTGGACGACGCGAAAGGTGGAAATCTTGCGAGATCAGTGGCTTTCACATCAGGACCTGATCCGATATTTTGAGCTGATGCGCAAAATAAGGATTAGATCTGTTTGACTTTGACAAACTTCAGCAAAAGATGGGTAAATGTGGCGAGCCTGGTTCGCGTAAAGGGGGCTAGCCTTGATTTTCTCTTTTAGATCTGCCGTTTACATCAGGGTGGTTTCTTTTGTAACCCTCCCTTGGTTAAGGTAGCTTTCTTTTGTGTATCTAGTTAATGTGAATGAATATGTTCCTAGTCTGTACCCGGCTTTCTCTTTTGTTATGATCCAAGTCGAGATTCCCAACCTCCCCAGTTTGTTTTGACCTCCTTTTATCTCGGCTGGTTCAGCCTATGATTGCCCCATTCCATTAATTATTGTATCCCCCGCCTCCTTGCCGAGTGTGCTTCTTGATTTTGCGATTTGGCAGAATACAGCGGCCATTCTTTTCCTAGGATGGACGGGTCTTACTAACATTGTTTATTATTTAGGTTAAAAAATGTGTTGTACTTTAGTTTGTTTTTCGATTCATCCCCTTCCCATGAATGTGAATGTGTAAATTATAATGTATGATTGGGTTGTGATAGTGTTTAGCTAGGTATAGGATAGTTAAGTGAGTACCATCCTCTACGCCCCTTCTTTTCAGCCATGTACCATAATTGTATTTTTAAATGCGATAAATACTGAAGTCTATTCTAGTTTGAAAAGTGATTTTGTTTTTTAAGCATCAGCTTAAAGTCAAAATCAGGACGGAAAGGTGACGACTCCCTCCGTCAAAATTTGGCAAAAGGTTGGTAAATCTTGCGCGAATCTGTCGAGTGACAGTAGCTGACTTGGAATGGTATTTTGATTTCGGGAAACCTAGAACATTTTCAACCCCACTCGAAATTAGAATAGGTTATTTTTTTCTTTTATTTTTAAAGAGAGTTAAACTTAGCTAGGGTATGCATAGTCATTGGCCCCACTTTCTATTTTTTGTCCTCACTTTTTTCGGTTTAATTCCCCAACCCATTCCCCCTTAAGTGACTAGAGATGTTAATTCCCTGGTAGATGCGGGGCACTTTTCGTTTCGGTTGAGTTTATTTTCGTACTTGTGTTTATGTGTGCGTGCTTGTGTGTATAACTGTTTGATATCTGCGAGCCTCGCTAGAATTTTGCCCAGCTAACTAATGTTTCTGTCACGATTAGAGATTATGAATTGTTTTATTACTAACATCAGTTTCGTTTAGTTTTTGTATATATTTTCAATCATTGTATAAAAATCATTGGGATTATCAAATTTAAAAGTTATTCCCCACCCACCACAGACAAATTGTACTTATGTGTTTAGTCAGATTTTCATAGATGTATTGAGACATTAAGGTTTTTGTAGCAAGAATGGTAGGTAAGAATGTGATGCTTTGGTGCAAGTGATATTGTATTGTCTGCTTGGGTCAGTGAGTGAGGCTAGCTAAGTTAATGTAAGACAGAAGAAGGCCAGTTTTTTCTCATCATTCTTTTGGCCTTGTGCCGCATTATTTGTATTTTCAAAGATAAATATGGAAGTTTATTCTAGCTAAAGCTTAAATACGAATCACTTCTCAATTGAATCTCTGTTCTCGGGCAGAATGCGGCCTGGTTGTATGTCAGTCCGAAGACGGATATGAGAAAAATTACACTGTGGGGTACCAAACCCCAGGAGGGGCCATACCCCAGGCTTTCTTTTTTTCTTTCTCTCTCGGAAGTTTTGTGCCCGGCGCTTGAGGCGTTCCCTAAATAGGAAGTAACGAGTGGATTTGGGAATTTTTCTATGTTACTGCCGATAAACCGTTTCAAGGACCTATGAGAACCCCCAAAATCCTGCATGGAAATTGTCAGTATTCTATTTCTCGTCACACTTTCTTTTATTCAACATTACTTGACAATCCAGAAAAAGGAAACAAAGAAATCTTATTTTCCTCACGCTTTGTTCTATTCAATAGTACTTGGTAGTCCAGATAAGAAAACCGAACGAAAAAAAAAACGTAACTCACTTACAATGAACTTGAACGCGTGCCTCTAAATAACGACAGTTAAATTTTTTTATGAACGGGAAAAAGCTCTCGTGATTCCCTGAGTTGATAAGAAATTAACGTTATTAATTTTTATTTACTTCAATTAATTTTTCATTCGGTTTACTAAAGTTATTTCCTTGTTTTTGTCATTAAAAGGAAAGAAATTTTTTCACTTTAATTTAATTGTATTCGGTTTAATTTTTAAAAATATGACATGGACGAATGTAAATCTACCATGCTCGATTTTTAAAAGTACCAACTTGAACAGCAGAATCAACAAAAATTAAATGGCATGAAAATTAATTTGAGCAGCAAAAATGAATATTGCAACTCTAGCTCAATAAACAAAAAGAACGACTTAAAATTAAAAAGCAAACTGAAAAAAACGGATAAATTCGAATTTCATAAACAAACAGAAACCAGACATCAAAACTCGAAGAAATTCCCTTTCAAACACAACAACAGCAAAGAAATATTCTTGAACTGGCAAACAGGGGAGAAATTAGCTATAACGAAAATGCGTTCACACAAAACATGATCTGGGGCGAAATAGAAACTTTTACATATTCTTCCGACGAGGATATAATTTTTGCCTCCTATTATAGAAGATTCGATGATTTATACGCCACAGATTGCATGAATTGGTCGGTCACTAAGAACGTTCGCCTTCTTCAAAAACTGGACACAACAGAGCCCACCAAATTTGTGAAATCTATTTTACCCCTTAAAACAAGCAAACTGACATTTACTGAAACGATTAAATTTCGTAGAGAACATGTTAGTCTTAAAACTTAGCTGTTTCATTAGAGAAAGAAGTGTATGTATATAAACAAAAAGGATTCGCATCAGACGTGATCAAGCATTGCTAAAATTTCAAAATGCCAGAAATGAATGCGAATAAATTCAGATATATGATATTTGTTAGGTATTTGTTTCCGCTAAAGACGCTGAAATTAGACTTAGAGTTCTGAAAAAATTGGAAAATAAGCCGAACTGTACTTTCCAACAAATAGCGTAAGACTGTATGAGATTCGTAAGCGTACACCAAGATTCGAAAGTTATCGAGGAATCAGACATAGCTTACACAAGAATATTACGCCAAAAGAAGAAACAATTTGATTCTCCCTTTCAATCAAACCATTCAAAAAAGGAACAAGACAACTTGCCTTCTCATCCGTGCCGCTACTGGAATAAAAAAGTGCCTATATTGTAACCATGTCTAGCACAAGAGCACACATTGCCAAGCAAGAAAAAAAGGTTATCTCTGTAAAAACACAAAATTAGATGAACAAGACGGGTTAAACATTCGGATATATCTTAAAAAAATATTAAATACAGTTACATTCTGGTTCGGAAAAGTTAGAAAACCAATTTTGCTAAGAACAAATAAAATGGCTAGGTTTGTGACAGAGAAGAAAATCAAGTTTTAAGGAGAACTAATCACTAATGTAACTATTCAAGAAAAGAAGTTAAAACTAAAAAAAAATGTAAATTAACGAATACAGAAAATTTATTCTGAACCGACTGGATGGAGAAATTTAAGTTGCATTATATGTCAATTAAATTATTTTACCAAAAAACCGAAAACCTGATCACTGATGCAAATAATTTAATAAAAGTTTTGAAAGACACTTTTTCGGAAGTTTTCTTTCCTGAAGGGCCTTGGTCTATGTAATATGATGATGGCAAAATTCGAGTTAAAGTTTACATCCAGCCACTGTTTATGAAAAAAAGATACGTGCCTTTCGGCTCTTTAGCATAAAAAAATGAAGAACTGAACAAACTAGGAAGAACCGTTGTCTTGTCGAAAATTATGTACAGTCGATGGGATTCACCGACCGTCTAAGTGAAGAAGTCAAACCAGATCCGGGTCTGCGCCGCTTTCTCGACGGGGCTTTATGTGGCATTCAGACTATCATTATTCTTTACCTAGACCGGAAGAAATGTTCGCGAAACTACTGCCTTTCTGCTTCCTGTTTTCCTGCATGCTGGAAGTTATCTTCAGTCGTTCCAGTATTTAAGTACTGTGGCACAACCTCGGACCCATCCAGTTATTGCCCTATGAGCCTTCTACCAATTTTTGGGAAAATGTTCGAGGCCATAATTAATGCTGAAATAGTTCAACATCTTACTGCCCACAAACACTACTCTCACAGGCAGTATGGCTTCCGCTTTGCCAGGTCCACGGCCGACATGCTAACAATCGTTACGGAGGCCCTCGATGAGTCAGGCGAGGCTCGTGCTGTTGCTCTGCACATCTCCAAGGCTTTTGACAGGGTTTGGCACTCTGGCCTTCTATGCAAGCTACGGAGTTACAGTATTACCGAACGCTTGCTTGATCTAATCCAATCTTTTTTAAATAACCGCAAAATGAAGGTTGTCTTGAATAGGCATGACTCTACATCCTACAGCACAAACGCTGGTGTCCCTCAGGGCTCTATCCTGGGCCCGATGCTCTTTCTTGTTTTCATAAATGACCTCCCAGACGAGATCAAGGACCAAGTAGGCATCTAAGCAGATGAAACCACAATTTACTCCCGCATCAGTAAGAAACACGGCGTAGCGGACAAATATAATCTCGCTGCTGACCTTGAACGGGACCTACACTCTGTGGTGAATTGGGGCAAGAAGTGGTTTGTCAATTTCAATTCGACTAAGACCAAGTTGTTGGCTGTCAATCATCACAGGCAACCTCTCCTGCCTCCCATAAGCATGGACCAAACGACTCTCCCTGAGAGCAATACACTGCGCCTCCTCGGCCTTACCCTCTCTTCTGATCTCAAATGGAACTACTATATTGAGTCCATAGCTAAATTCACTGCTAAGAAGGTTGGGTCACTGTGTCGGGCCAGGATGATTTTCCAGTTTGAATCCATCCTGCGTATATTCAAATCAACCATTCGTCCGTGCATGAAATACTGCTGCCACATATGGTCAGGCGCCCTTGCTGTTCATCTCAGTGTTCTCGACAGGGTCCAAAGGAAAATCAGTAATGTGATAGGTACCGGCTTACCCACGGACGAGGTGTGGCCTCCCTTTGTCTGTTCTATAAATATTTCCATGGCTTCTACGCCAACGACCTTAAGTCATTGGTGCCTCTGCAACAAGTGTTTACTCGAGCAACCAGATTGTCAACTGGGTCCCACCCATTCACAGTTAGATTAACCAAATGCAGACGATAATTCTACTCCTGCAGTTTCTTCTCTCGCACTTTCCGCCTGTGGAACTCGCTTCCATATTCTTGCTTTCCTGACGGGCAAAACCTCCAGGAATTCAAATGCAATGTAAATACTCATCTATTAACCACTTTACTCTAGTTCTTTCACAACCCCGTATATCCATTTTTTTCTCCACCTTTGAAACTGTCATCACACATGTATTCCCATCCTTCTCTTGCTCCTTTCTAACTGGTTCTTCTTCCTCTTCACTCTCTTCTACTTAATCTTTTTGCTCTTATGTCTCCCCCTGCACATCAGTGGCATTACCGCCTTGTTCGGGGTGATACCATTAAAAAAAACAACAAAAACTAAATGGTGACATCAGTGAAACGTATCTTCATATACCGGTGGAGTAAGAATGTTCTAAGTCGCTCTGTATTAACACCCATTGTAGGCTGTGCAAGTGTAAATATCTACAGTTTGGGGTAACGTTTGCGCCTTTAATTTTCCAACAAGAATGGACATTACGTGAGTTGTAGTGCCGTTGATATCGGCTCGGAACGATAAATCGGAGAACCGAGTTCGAATTCCAGTTAAACTCCTTGCATTCACTTACGCACATAAAACCTTATTAAAGGTATTAATGCTTCTCTTCCCCGTTATAGGTTAAATAATAAGACAGATTGGCTTCTATAGTCTTAGCTGGCAACTAATCTACCGCAGAAAGTAATTGAAACCTTCTGCGGGATAATCTTCTTCCCAGTCAGTCATGTCTCTTTCGAGACATGATTGCCTAAACGTGTTTCACGTATGGCACTTAATGACCGAATGGACATTATTCTGAGCGACCTTGACTTTGCGGTTGCATATTTGGACAACATATTAATGATCAGTGAAAATGTAAAACAGCAAAAGGAACATGCTCATAATGTGTTCTTAAGTATTCAGAAGTACGGGTTAAATTTGAAAGAATGTAAATGCGACATTTTAGGGAAAGGATTAAATACTTGGAACACATTATCGATAAAGATGGCATAAGACCCGATCCAGAAAAGGCTACAGAAATTAAGGACATGCCAGCTCCCGAAAATCTCTCTACCTTACAATGTTTCTTAGGATTGGCAAACGACTACCAGAATATGCACAATTTACGTGCTCCGTTAAACAAACTTTTGAAATAAGACAAGGACTTGCAGATGGATCATAAACAGTTACCGACCATCTTTGGTTCTACAAAAGCTCTGCCTGAGCATTCAACAAATAGACTGCGGAGATGGGGAACAACTCTTTTAAATTATAATGAAGTTCATACCGTTTCAAAAATCTGTCATGCGTATAGAATGTCCAGAGTAATGCCGAAACATAAAGAATATTTTAAAGATACCGTAATTGCTTCTTTTACATCGTGAGGAGAATTTAAAACAGCAATATGCAGCACGGTCAGGGAAATCCCTGTTACTCTCGAATAAGTCAAATGAGAAGCTCTAAACCATGAGTTTATCAGACAAATGATAATAAAAAAGTTGTGAAATGGACAAACAGACTTTAGATATTTTTTCTCTATGTGATGAATTACTGTCATATAATCAGCGAGTCATCTTTACCATAACATTTCAAGGAAGAATTCTGATAGATTTCCATGCCGGCCACCCAGAGATTACAAGAATGAAAAGCCTTATGCGCAGTTATGTATACTAGCCGAATATGGATAAGAATATCAAAAATATCGTAAAATTTTATAAAGGCTGTTCTTTGGCAGCTAAGGCACCTCCAATAAAATATTATTCATTGTCCAAAACGGACCAAATATTGTCTCGAAATCGTATACTTTTTGCAGGCCCATTAGGCGCATTCTGTTATCTTATAGCAGTAGTTAGTTTTTCTGAGTGTCCCGAAGTTCTTAGATGTAGAAATCCCACTACGAAAGTGACAATGAATTTCCTATACAAATTGTTCGCCAGATTTGGGGTTAGTCAATTGTTCAATGACAGACAATTGGACCATATTTGCGTGCGGCGAATTTAAGGACTTTTGTGAGACCTTCCAGATCAATCATATCACGATCTCTCCATATTATCCAAGTTCCAACAGACTGGCCGAGAGCTTCGTTGACACGCTGAAAAGAGCTCTGAAGAAAGCTAGGGACACACCCATAGCAAAATCCCTATAACAGCTCTTTCAAGTCTATAGAATCACGTCCAACGACAACACACAACCATCATTAACTTTATCCGAAGTAATGATTGCGCGTAAAATCAGGTCTGCGGTCGACAAATTATTTACGAAACAAGTAAAACCCGGACAAACAAATATGTTATCTGCAAAACGCTACCAACTCGGAGGGAATATTTTTCCGGATGTTTCGTGATGATAAGACTTTATGGAAAAATGGGTACAATTGAGAAAAAAGTAGCAAATATGAGCTACATAACTAAGGTCCCCAGTTTACTCACAAAAGACATTTAAATCAAATCAGGAAACATCTGTCGAACGATGCTGACAGCGGCCATCCTGAAGAGAAAGAAAACATGAATGTCATTTATGAGCATTTTGACATGACAATTCCGCAAGCGGTCCCGGAACATTGTCGTTTAAGGAGAAAAGAAACATTAGGTATTTTATCGTCGTTAATCCAAAGAGAAAAAAAGTATTAACACTCCGTCGGAGTTGATATTTACGAGGTGGAAATTATTTTAATTTGACTATGCACACATGAACTTTTCTAACTGCAATTAAGCAGCATTTTTTGCGTTGTGGCACAATTCAATTCTAGCAGATAGCTCTGACAGCCGGATCAAGCAGTCAAGCTGGGGATCATCTCATTTTGCATGTGTTTAGTACGACTGTTTATGTTTAACTTTATTCCTTCTTTGCGTCTTTATTTCTGGCCCCTAACATGGCCAAAACACATACTTAAAGACATAAGAAAAAATTAATCTAAATCCCTGAGTATAACAGGAGGTACACACACACACACACACACACACACACACACACACACACACACACACATATATATATATATATATATATATAAAGGGCTTATTATAATAAAGAAGATATATATATATATTCCTTCTCGGTAACATAATTATGGCAAAAAATAGAAAAAGAAGTCACTGTTAAAACCAAACACATGATAGTGCCCTCAAAACTATTAATAAAGAGAACAAACTGCGTAGACGCTGCCTCGCTATTGTCTCTCTAATGAAATGAGCCAACGATATTGTCTCTCTCCATAAGCGTGACGGGAGGGATATATATATATATATATATATATATATATATATATATGCAACTAATTATCCTTAAATAATTTTGAAATTTTTCGGTTGTCGGAATATTCACGTCACGCGTTCGTAAATAATCTGTGTTCGTGCTTTTGAAAAACGGAAAAATCAGTTATTGAACATTGCCTTTAAATACCGAATGATTGAAATATAGGTTGCAGAAATAACTCAGTTCCAAATGAAAAATATTCAAAAGATCTAAAATATAATTGTATTGAACATTTTAAATACATCTGTGAACTAGTCTAATTTAATTATGACCAAAACCTAATTATCATTTGTCTTGTATTTGATCATGTTTTTTATGTGCTTGTGTGTGTCGCCTTAATAATATCATTTAGGTTTTTTTTTTTAGTGTAGCTGCGGATTATTTTATTTGCTTAATTTTTTTTTTGTTTTGTTTTTCATATGTTTATGTGGATATAGCTAAGTGAATATCTTTATCTTAACTTTTCATGATGTTTCTCATATATGGTTGTGGATATTTCCATATTAGAATATCGATTACTTTGTATTTATTTATGTGTTTGATGTAGTTATAGATACAGTATAAGCAATTTTATTAAATTTGTATTTGTAAATATTTGTAGATGTGGTTTTGGATGTAGTCGAACGAATTTTATAAATTTGTATTTGCTTATGTTTTTTCAAATGAAGTTATGTAAATATATTAGATAATTTCATTTACATTTATGCTTTTTTGATTTTCAAAGGTGGTTATGCATATAGCTATAGAAAATAATTTACTCTCTAATTCTGTGTTTTTGGCTATAACCGAAACACTTTCATTTATTGTGCATTTTCTTAAGTTTTAAAAGATGATGGAAATATAATTTACTTTGTATTTCTTTATTTTTACGTGCGTTTGAAGATACAACCTAAAGAATTGCATTAGTTTGTTTTTTAGATGTTGATGCGGATATAACCAAGAGAATATCATATAAAGTGGAACCTTCCGCATGCGACCATCTTCGTCAGAGACCACCTGTAGTTAAAGACCGTTTTTCTATGCACGGACGATTTGCTAATGTTAATTGACCCTTGGTGAGTGACGACCTCATGATCGCGACCACCGACTAACATCAACGAGTGACAATTGTATATTTATTTAAAAGATTTCTTGATATTGAGAATTTTATTTACTTTGTAATTTTTGCATTTTAGTTATGATTGTAGAGATAGCGTAGATAATTTCTTAAACTTGATTGTTGATACAGCCGAGTGATTTGTGTTTTTACATTTTTATATGTGGTTGTGGAGAGAACGAAGATATTTTAATGTTGCTTTATATTTTTCATGATTTTTGTACGTAGTATAAAATAGAGGATATCATTATACTTCTATGTGTCGTTGATGTAGCCAAGACAATATCATTTACTGTGCATGTGTAGTTGTGGATATACAGTTTAGGGAGTAGGTACCCCCACTCATTTTCAATAACAAACTTTTAAAGTGAATTTTTAAGAATAAAAAATATTCTTGAAACTTTATTTTTGTTACAGATGAAAGCTAAATAATTACATTTACTATTTCTAGTAAGCAAAATACTCTGGTGTATTTCAAAAAATCTATTTTCAATTTATTTTTTAATCTGTGAATTTTTCGGTCAGTTTTAGGCGATCGACACGTTTGTAATCAAGAGTTAATTCTCAGATTTAAAAATCTTGCAAAAATAAAATATACATCTGTGACACATTATTTTTGAAAATTAGCAAATTATATGTTAAAAGTATCTGATTTACGCAAGTATTATTTATTCATAGGAAGACATTTAGAAGAAGTTTAATTCTTCAACACAGCGTTAAACATTCTAACTTTTCACAGTATTTGGAATGTGTTGATAGATTGACAGGTGTGAGGTAAAATAAGTATAGGCGAACACAAGTGACATAATATTTTAAAAAGTCCTGTATGGTGAAGAAACACAAAAACGCATGACTTCTTAATGTGCACACAGTAATTGCCATACATAAAGAAAATTCAGATACACTATAAAAAAACATCAAAAGGTATTTTCAAAATACAAGAACACTATGATTTATATTAAACATTTGACTTCAATTAGTTCGTTTTTTTATATTGATGTGGGAATAACCTACAGAATATCATTTATTTTGTATTTGACTATGTTTTTTTAGATGTATCTGCGGATATAGCCGAGATAATCTAATTTGTTTAATCAGTTTGTTCGTTAAATATTGATGTCAATATATCCTAGAGCATATCATTAATTGCATATTTGATGATTTTACTTAGATGTGCTTGTGGATATTGACACATATTGTATTTATTTATGTGTTATAGAAAATGGTGTAGATATAATCCCGAAAACTTTAATAAATTTGTATTTGTGTATATTTTTAGATGAGATTGTGGATGTTGTTTAACGAATTTTATTTACTTTTATTTTTCATGTTTTCTGATATGGTTGCGGATATAACATAGAATGAAATTATTTTTATGTGAATATGGATATCGCCTAAAGAATATGGATATCGCCTAAAGAATATGGATATAGCCTAAAGAATATCATTTACTTTGCATTCGTATATATGTTGGTGTGGATCTAGCCTAGAGAATTTTCTTTTATTTTGTATTTATTAAAAACTTTAAATGCAGTAGTTTATATAGCCTAGTGAATATAATTTAATTTACATTTTTTTATATTTTTGTTATTGGTCGACGATAGAGCCAAGGTAATTTAATTTACTTTATATTTTTAATGTTTTTTGGGAGTGGTGTAAAATATAGCTTAGAGGGTATCATTTACTTTGCATTTGGTTATATTTTAGTGTTCGTTGTCGATATCTTCTTCCTCATGTGCCGTGTCTCTTCAGGAGTTAGGCGATCATGAACTTCTACTTGACTCAGATTTTGTCAATCTCAACATTCATCCTCTTGGTATCTATCTCGAAACCCGTTCTGTCAAGTATTTGCTCATGCCTATGAAGTAGCTGCAATCTCTTGTCTCTCTTTCTCTCTATCCGTCCTGTGATTATTAAATTCCATGGCCCCTCCTTCATCATTACATGTCCCAGAAACTTTATGAGTTTTCTCATTTTTTCCATTCTCTCGAACACCTAGTCGTTAGACAGGTACTCAGTCTGTGGTATCCCCAGCATCCTTATGTAAAACCTTATTTCTGCTGTCCTAAGCCTCTTCTTCATCCTAGAGGAGATCATATAACATTCACTGTCATACATAAGGACAGACATAATTTAGTAATGCAACACTCTCTTTTTTGTTTCCAATGAGATTTTCCTGTCTATCAGTATTATGGTTAGCTTTTGAAATGTGTCCTTGGCCATGCCAATGCGTCTTTGGATCTAAACATTACGTTTTTCATCCTCTGTCAATAGGCTTCCCAAGTATTTAAATTTCTTTACCTGTTTTCTTTTAGTTTTTCCTAACTGCATTTTTACATTGTATATATCTAGTTGTGAATATACCACCAGGAATATTCTTAAGATTGTATTTGCATAAGTTTGTAGATGTGGTTCTAGATATAGGCATATTCTTTGTATTTGTTTAATTTGGGGTTTATGTGTTCGTGGATATAACTTATAGAAATTCATAAATTTTGTATTTCTTCAGGAACTGTATATGTTGCAGATACAGACTAGAAAATATTTAAGTTCTCTATGTAGGCTAGGTAATTACATTTACTTTGTATATGTTTTTATTTGTAGATGAGGTTGTGGATAAAGTCAAGACGATTTCATTCATTTTGCATTTATTCATAATTTTAGCTGCTGATATTGACATAACGAAGAGAATTCCATTACTTTGCTTATAGAGTGTAACCACTAAAGAAACGGGAACTTTTTAACAATCCGATAAAACCAAGCGTGATAGAAGAAAAATATTTTATTCACAGTAATTGAAACCTTAAACATGCCATTTAAGAAACAATGATGGAATTTTCATTTTTCAAAATGACGTCCTGTAGATGGCATTCTTCTGTTCAGACAGTGACAGTGACTGAGATCCCCTTTTCATTTAAAAAAATATAAGGTCCGATGATCGAATGTAATGAAACCTCACACCATACTGTCACCTTACTAGCGTGTAAATGGCGCTCATGATCTTCATTAGGATTTGTGTCTGCCCAGTAACAGTAGTTCTGCTTATTTACGTAACCTATGAGATGAAAATGGGCCTCATTTGACATCCATAACTGGCCAGATAGAAGGAAAGAGAGACAGAGGAAAGCAGTGGAGAACATATTTGCAGGTCCTGATCAGATGGATGACGGAACGGGGTTGCCAGGAGTAACAGGAGCAAACATACTAAGAGCCACAAGAGATAGGGAGACGTGGAGAACCATGATCGCCTACGTCCTGGAGGGACAGGGTACATAGAAGAAGAAGAAGAAGGTCCGATGATCGAATGTAATGAAACAGCACACCATACTGTCACCTTAATAGCGTGTAAATGGCGCTCATGATCTTCATTAGGATTTGTGTCTGTGCAGTAACAGTAATTCTGCTTATTCACGTAACCTGTAAGATGAAAATGGGCCTCATCTGACATCCATAACTTGCTTAGAAATTCATCTTGATCCATGCTTATTGAAATGGCAGGGTGTTTACTTCGTGAGATCACAGTTTTGCAGTGCAGCCCCTTGCTCATGTCTCACACTTAAAAACCCTGTTTTTTGGTCACTCTCTATTTATGTTTTATTTTAGTTTTAATTGTTGATTTTGACATTGACTTTGCATTGTTTACACTTTATCGATGTTGTTGCGGATATAACCTTGAAAATATAATTTATTTACTATGTGTTTATGATTTTTTATGCGTTTTTTATATAATTTCATTAAATTTGTATTTGTAAAATTTATAGTTGTAGTTGTAAATGTGGATATAGCTTAGAAAAATTTATATAATTTGCATTTCTATATGTTTAATAAATGTCTGTTTGGACAAAACCTAAAGATTCTGTTCACGCTGGATACGTTTATGCTTTTTAGAGATGTTTAAAAATTAACTTTGATAATTTTATTTACTATGTATTTTTACGTTTTTAAATGTGGTTTGCGGATATAGCCTTGAGAAGTTATGTTACTTTTTATTTTTTAAGATCTTTAGATGTAGCTGTGGATATAGACTAGAGTATATCATTTAATTTAGGTTTTAGTAGTTGATGTTGATATAGCCAAGAGAATATAATTTACTTTGTATATGTTTACTTTTTTAGTTGTGACTGTGGATATAGTCTAGAGAATTTCATTTACTTTGATTTTATTTAAGTCCGCTGGGTGTGTTTTCTAGATAAGTTAATTTAATTTGCATCATTTATGTTTTTACATGTGTTTGTAGATAGAGCCTAAAAAATTTCTTTTAATTTGAATTTTCACTTTTGAGATGTCCTTGTGCATATAGCTTATGAATTTCATTTACATGAATTTGATTAGGATTTGTAGATGTCTTTGTGAATATATCTTAGTGAAAATCATTTATTTTATATGAAATAAATTAAAAAATTTAAACTAATATATTTAAATAAAATTTTAGATATATTATCTAAAACAACATCTAAAATCATATACAACTATCAAGAAAATGAAATTAACAAAGCTATATCCATAACCACATAAAAAAAAACATAATGAAATACAATGTAAATGACATTCTCACGGCTATATCAATGACATCTTTGAACATGATCCTTTAAATAGTAAATATAACTGTCTAAGCTATATTCACGACAATATCTAAAAAGCATAAAAAGTTAATGAAATTTTCTAGGCTATATGAACAATCTAAACTATAAAACATAATCAAATAAAAAATAATGAAATTAACTTGGTATTGTTTTCAGCCATATCTAAAAATCATAAACAAATACAACGTAAATTATATTATTTAGGGTACATGCACAAGCAGAGGGAAAATAACTAGACATATACAAATTAAGTAAACTCATCTCAGCAATAACCAAATCCATGTCTAAAAACATAAATGAATGAAAAGTAAAATTCTCTCGGCTATCTCTTTAACAACATCTAAAAATGAGGACTAAATACACAGTAAATAGATTTTTCTAGGCTATAATCACAACCACTTCGGAAAGCATGAATAATTACAAAGTAAATGGTATTCTCTATGCTATATACGCATCTATACCTAAAAATATAAAATTTATCGAGGATAATCTTTGCCCATTTCTTAAATTCTCGTGGCTATATACACAATCATATCGTACGTATTTTTATATTCGTTTGTGAATATAGCCTAGGAATTTTATTTGTATTTGTTTGAAGTGTTTGAGGATATATTATACAGGATTTCACTTTCTTTGCATTTCTTTATGTTTATAGAAGTGATTGTGGATATATCTTTGACAATTTCATATAATTCGCATATTTTTTCAGATATATATATATATATATGAGAAAATTTGATATGTTTAATTTTTAGAAAAAGTTTTAGATATATCCTATAGCATTTCATTTACTTTGCTACTGTTTTATAATAGATGTTGATATAGCCTGAATAATTTCATTAAAAGTTTATTTGTTTATGTGTTATATATGGTTGTCCATACAGCGTAGTGAATTTCAGATACGTTCATGTGATTTGGATATATAATACAGATTTTCATTTACTATGAAAATGTTTGTTTTTGGTGTGTCTATGGACATAGCCAAGAGACGTTCATTGACTTTGTTTTTTGCTTCCTATTTTTAGATGTGGTTTTGTATATAGTCTAGATAAGTTCATTCCAATTGCATTGTTTGTTTATTTTCGATGTCGTTTCTGATATAGCCTAAATAATTTTGTTTACTTTGCATTTATTTCTTAAATGTTGTTGTAGATAAAAACCTGGAGAATTCCGTTTACTTGTAATATGTTTTATGAGGCCCTGGGATATAATCGACAAAATTTCATTTATATTATATCTGATTATGTTTTTAGACCTGGTTGTGGGAATAGCTTAGAGATTTTTATATAATTTGTTTTGTTTATGTTTTGAAAGATGGATGTGGCTAAAGACATTTATTTTTCTCTTTATATTTCTTAGATGTTTGAAAAGATTGTGGACATAGCCTGAAGTATTTAATTTATCCTATATTACTTTCTGTAGTTTTTATGTGCTTTTCGATATAAAATAGTTTCATTTGCTGTGTATTTGTTTGTGTTAAACGTGGTTTTGTATATGACCTAGTGAAATTCGATTAAATTATATTTGGATTTGAGATTGAGTTTTAGTTAACGGCATATGAACATTTCTGAGTTATTTAATGCCAAAAAGGTGGGGGTTTTGAGATATTTGTTTCTACTCTTCGTTTATTGTGAGAAGGTTAATTTATATATACATTTTTATTTGAAAAAACTGAAGATGACTTCTAGTTTTGTATTCAGAAATATATTGCTGGTTATAATTTGTTCCTTCAAAAATAAGTTTTTGCAATAAGTCTTTCCTTTTAAAATGTGTTATGGTAATAATCTTTCTTCAAAACTGTATTGTTAGTAATATTTTTCCTTCAAAATGTACTCTTGCTAATATTTCTCTCTCAAAAATGTATATTTGTCTATAAAAGTTTTTTTTTATGTATATATTTCTATAAAAGTCTATTTTGATACTTTCATTGTGTTTTGACCGCAGTTTGGGGGGTAAAATTTTGCCCATAGCTAAGACCTTAACAGGTGCTACCATTCCAGGTAAGTGTGGACTTGGGAACAGCAGCAATTAAAAGGTGCTTCCATGCTGCCGAGTATATTTACTTTGTATTTGTATATGATATTGATGTAGATATAGCTTTGTGATGTGGCTGTAGAAAAGATCATTTCATTTACTTTGGCATTGTTTCTGTTTTTTCAGTGTGGTTGTTTATTTACCCTAGATATTTTCAAATACATTGATTTTTTAAAAATATTTTTTATTTGAGCGTTGATTTATCGGAGATAATTTTATTGAGTTGAATTTGTTTATAATTTTTAGATGTGTTTCCGAACATAGCTTGCTTTTATGGTTTATATATTTTAAATATCGTATAGAGTTTCATTTACTTAGGATTTGTTTATATTTGTTTGTTATGTATGTGGATATAGATTACACAATTTACTTTGTATTGGCTTATGTTTTATTTTTAAATTTGGCTTTGCGCATGTCCTAGAGATTCTCTGACTTTTTATTTGTATATTCGAGTTGTTGTTGGCGATATAAGCCTGAGAATTTAATCTCTTTTGCATTTGTTTATGTTATTTAGAAATTGTAGATATAGTCTACAGAATTACATTTACTTCAAATTTGTTTATATTTCATACGTGATTGTTTATATCCAAGAGAATTTCATTTACTTTTCATTTGTTCATGCTTTTTAGATGGCATTGTGAATATAGCCGAGAGAATTACATTTACGTCAAATTTGTTTCTTTTTTATATGTGGTTGTGTATATCAAGAGAATTTAATTTACTTTCTACTAGTCCATGCTTTTGGAGGAAATTGTAGATATACCCTAGAGAATTGCATTTACGTTGAATTTCTTTATTTTTATATGTGGTTCTTTTGTGTCGGATAAGTAATTAAGAATTAAAAACAGTTTGGAAAAACCCAGACCACGACTAAAAACATTTGGGAAAAACCCAAAGTAAAATTGCACATCTGCAAAAGTGGATTCAACCAACTCTTTACAATCAGTGCGAACAGTAAATCCTGAATTCTGATTGGATTAAAAACAGAAAATTTATAATGACGTAATTTCACATCTAAAAGTAAAAATGCACGTTGAAACCGGTCACATGACCAGATTTAAGGACATTCTGTGACCGGTCAACAGTCAGATGGGAGCCGCGAGACAAAACAAGTAAAATGTAACTTCAACTTCAAATCGACACTACCTGGAGATAAGGGCAGGTCTTTTTTTATATTCCTTTTGTAATGATTCGCTCTACTTCATCTTTTCTATCCAAAGACATACCTACTGAATACATGCATACGTACATACGCATATACTCTTTCAACAACTACCACTATGGACCTTTTCTACAAATTTTGATATCCATAAATTTATCATTGAACACGAACTCTGCCCTTAAATTTTTAATAATATTTCTAATCGCACATTAACTTCTACAACTTATTTATTTCTTTTAATGGATTACTATTTTAACATGAAACATTTATATTTTATTCTTAAACTATTCCACACAATTGTACAAACTCCAACCAACCTTCTGATGAAGACCTTCTGATGATAATTCAGGATGAAACTTGTAAGCTGTACGGAGTTTGGTTAAATAAGACACTAGGCCTAATTAACATTAACCAGCTCCAATGTATATTCAAGAAAATTTCATTTTCCGTTTTTTTTTCTTTCTTATAACATGCTTGTCGATATAACCTGGAGAATTTAATTTATTTTGTATTTGTTTATATGTTTACATGTGGTTGTGGGTATAGCTAAGTTTATTTCATTTATGTTGTATTTTTTAAGTATTTTGGATGTGTGTGTGGGTATAATCTAGATAATTTTTTATAATGTTTTTGTAGTGCGTTTACAGATATTGCCTTAGAAATTCATTTACATTGTATTGAAATTTTATATGCATTTTTTTATATAGCCAATGAATTTAATTCATTTTTACTTATTTATAATTTTAGATGGTTGAATAGATATAGCGTAGATAATAACTTTTATCTTGTATTTGTCGGTTTTACATATTGTTGTGAGATATAGCCTAAAAAATTAATTTACTTTGCATTTGCTTATGTTTTAAATATTACTCTGGATAAATCTGTCAATTGCATATAAATTCTATGTGTATATGAGTGAAATAATATTATTTACCTCGGATTTGTTTGTTTTTCTGATATTGTTCCTTTTATAGCGCAGAGATGTTCGTGTCCGTTGTATTTTTTATGTATTTTTAGACATAATTTTAGATGTAAGCTGCAGTTTCCTTTACTTCTTATTTATTTATTTATTTTAATTACATTTTTTTTGTGGATGTAACGCAATTAATTTCATTTAGTATGCATTTGTTGTTTTTTAAACATATGGTTGCAGGTATAGCCTATAAAATTTCATTTAACTAGTATTTGTTTAATTTTATTATATCAGTTCAGTGCCATACGAAAGAGACATGACTGGCTGGTTATCCCGCGGTAGGTTGTCATTGCATTCTGCGGTAGACTGGTTGCTAGCCAAGGCTATGGAACCCAATCTGTTCTATTATTTAACCCATAACTGGAGGGAATAGACGGATTAATACCTTTTCCAAAGGTATTTGTGCGTAAGTGAATGCAAGAAATTCAACTGGAATTCGAACTCGGCTCCCAGATTTATCGTTCCAAGTCGATATCCACTGCACCACAAACGTACATAGCTAGTATAATTTCATTATATCCATTTGTTTTTTTTTTTTTTAGATGATTGAGGATATAGCTTAAATATTTCATATTCTTTGCATGTGTTCTTAATTTAGACGTGGTTGCACCTATAGTCTACAGAAATTCATTTCATTTATATTTGTTTAGTTTTTAGATGGGATTTTTTTATATCCTAAGGAATTTCATTTACTTTGCATGTGTTTCTGTTTTATTTTTTGTAGATATGATTGTAGATATAGCCTAGATAATATCATTTTCTTTCATTTTGCTTTTGTTTATATTTTCTTTGTATATATATATTCTAGAGCATTTGCATTTGTTTATATTTTCATTTTGTTGTTGATATTATCTAGATAATTAGATGTGTAATAACATTTCTGTGTGCGTTTATTTATTTGGTTTTGGATATAGTCTAGAGAATTTAATGTGTGTTAAACTTTCTCTGTGCGAGTTTTTATTAGGTTTTGGATATAGCCTAGAGAATTTACTGTGTTAAACTTTCTATGGCTGTTTTTATTAGGTTTTGGATATAGTCTAGGTAATTTAATATATGTTAAAATTTCTATGTGCGTTTTTTATTAGGTTTTGAATATAGCGTAGATAATTTAATGTATGTTAAATGTTCTGTTTGTTTTTTATTATGTTTTGAGTATAGTCTTGAGAATATAATGTATCTTAAACTTTCTATGTCTGCTTCTAGTTGTTTAATGTGTGTTAAACTTTCTATGTGTGTTATTTTTTATTAAGTATCTTAAGTTAATTAACTTAAATATATTAAGTTTATTAAGTATCTTTAGTTAATTGACTTAAGTATATTAAGTGAGCTCCGATGAATTTAACTCACTGGTGGCCACTATATATGAAGTTACTCGTGCAACAAGATTAGCAACTAGGTCCAACCCTTTTACTGTGAAGCCAATAAATTTTAAACGCAAATTCTACTTCTTCAGCTTTTTTTCTCCGACTTCCCGCCTGTGGAATTCCCTTCCATTTAATTGCTTCCCCGACAGCTACAATCTCCAAGAATTTAAATGTAAAGTCAATAGTCATCTTCTAACTCACTAACCTGCATCCTCTCTCTCTCTCATGTTCTTTTCTCCGTCCACTCTTTTCTCATCAGTATTCTCATCCTTCTCTTGCCCACTTCCTCACACCCCCTATAACCTGTCACTCTTTCTCATAGCTTTCCTCCTATGTAATCCCCTGCAAAGCAGTGTCAGTAAAATGCCTTGCTTTGGCCGATATGATTGTAGAAAAAGTTTTGGATATATTCTAGGGAATTTTTTGAGGGATCTAACCTTACTTGACCTCATCAAATAATCCTGACATTTTATTATGACTGCGACCACTTCGTCAAACTTCCACCTGGTCCAAAATAATGCGTCTCGTATATGAAAAAGAAAGAAAATTATATTTCTCTCCTTCCCTCAAATTGTCAGGTAACTTATCTATTCCCCGGATTTTACAAGTACATGATAGTATTAAAATAGTTAATTTTTCTATTGCCCATATTTTACAAATATTTGACAGTATTAAAATAGTTTTTTTACACAAGTTCACATCGCGTATTACAATAAAGCACAACCAATAATACTATTAATATTAATTTTTCTTTCTCCGCCGCATTAAACCAAACAAAAGAAAGTATCCCCGCGGGACATAGTGTCGCACCCCTCCGTTAATTATCCTGCCATTTTAAGCATTAAAATGACACTATAAATCCGAGAACACTATATCAACAACTTTACAAGATCTTTTTCTCTTTTCTTCCTTTTTTTCTTTCCCTTTCGGCCATGCATATTCAACAAGGAAAAAGTATTTTACTAAAAACAAGTCTCTTCAAGCAATTGGAAAATTTCATTTTCCACCCTTGGTTCATTTTTCACCTTTGGTTCCATCTACATTGTATGCAACCTAACCATGCAATTTCAATAACACATGCACATTTAATAAAAAAAAAAACCTTTATTAAAAAGTCTCTGCAGACAACTGGAAAAGTTCTTTTTTTTCTTTTTTCATACTCAGTCATGTCTAAATGTTATTTATAGCTAAATATGCAATTTCAACAAAAGTTAAACAAAAAGTCTCTTCTGTCAAACTGAAAATTTTTTTTTAAATTTGGTGTGTGTGTGCGAATTGAGGTATCTTCATTTTTTTTTCCTGACTTGTCCTTTTTAGATACTGTTCTTCTCCGCTCCGCTGGTGTTGATTCCTCAGGAATATAGACACCTTATGGTAACTCCTTTTGTTTTTTTTTAGTGTAACATGCTAAAATTCTCCAAAATGGATTCCCGTTCAACATTTTCATATTGCTGCTACTAATACGGTAATCTGTATTAAAGTACCGAATATTGCTATCCAATTCATTAGAATATTTCCTTACCATCCATCAAGATCATGCCTTAACGTAATTTTGGGTATTTTATTTGCTTTCGGATTCCATATTTCTATATAATTATCCAAATTCCTGTTATCCCAGTTAGTTACGTATCTAATACTGCTGACCAATTTATTAGAATATTTCCTTACCATCCACACAGATCATGCCTTTACGTAATTTTGAGTATTCCGTCTTTGCTATCGGATTCCGTATTCCTGTATAATTGTCCAAATTCCTGTTATCCCAGCTAATTTCTCACTTAATTATTCTCTCGTATTACCTTTTCAACTTACAGTTCCCTTTCATCTTTCATTTCTCTTCTCATTAAAAGGTTGGATACAAGGTAGATGGAACCAAAGGTGGAAAATGTACCAAGGGTAAAAAATGAACTTTTCCAATTGCTTGAAGAGAATTATTTTCTTTGGAAAAGACTTTTTCTTTGTTGACTATGCATGGCCGAAAGGAGAAAAAAGGAAGAAAAGAGAAAAAGATCTTGTGAAGTTGTGTGTTGAGATAGTGTTCTCGGATTTATGGTGTCATTTGAAGCATTAAAATGACAGGATAATTAACAGAGGGGTGTCACATTATCTGCCGTGGGGATACATTTTTTGGTTTCATGCGGCGGAGAAAGAGAAATTAATATTAGTAGTATTAATGGTTGTGCTTTATTGTAATAAAAGGCGACTACTACAATTGCACGACGCGACCTCTGGGATCAGTTCGTCACGCTGGACAGTGGCGCGTTGTTGGAAGAGACGTCTTGTAAACCAGCTTTTGTGACGACATCATCGGACGAGATCATCACGACCAGCAACCGACCGAACCAAACGGCCAGCCGGGTGGCAGTATCAAAACTAGGAACGTCAGGACAGTCGACGAGAACGAACGTCACAATGAACGAGCAGCCCTGGGTATAAGGCGTCACAATTGGTGGCCGTGACCAAGGATAAACCCTGAGTTACCACCGAGTGAGTCTAAGACCCTCGACCCAAACCAACGAACGAGTCGAGGACCCTGGCAGAGTTCGTTAAAGAAAACACTTCTCCTATAGTTTTGATGGCTTGCCGAATTCCTGTGCATCGATTTCCTTCTCGTTTCTCATTGATTGCTGGTTGGATTGTTTCAATGTCTAATTACGGGGAGGAACAGGGAATGGCGGGGTCGAAGATAGCCGATAGAGAACACAGACCGTCCGAGGACTTGAGGAGTCTGTCGGGGGAGACATGGGTGACGAACCCTGGTGGAGAGAAAGTGTTAAAAATCTGGTTAGTGGCCGTGGATGAAAGTCAACTAGTCTAAGGGCCGGTTGAGAGAAAGATGGTATGCGTGGAAAGTGAGGAATGAAAGAGTGTTGGACTGCCATTCGACGGGGAATAGGAGAGATAAGGCTTAGAGAAGGTAGATCTTTATTTCTGTTGTGGGGGTCGGATACGATGTTGTTGCTAAATTAGATATAATGTGAGGAATGGCGAGGTGAATGCCAGTAGGAAGGTGCTAGAAATATACCATGTGTACTACGAAATTCACTGGAAATAATATTAGCAGAGGTTACTAATGGAGAAATAATTTGATAAAAAGAGCCCGGTATAGGGTTAGGAATAATATTAGCTGGGGTTGCTAATGGATAAAAAAGAAAAGAAAAGAGGATGAAAACTATGAAGAAGTCTAGAATAGAAGCCGAGACTTTGTAGAACAGAAACTGGATGAAGTAAATGAAAATAACAAGAATATAGGTAGGCCTGATTAAATAGGACCAACGTGACGAAAAAACGTGTTTTGGTAGGCGTGAAACCCCAGGTCAAATGTCGGCTCGCGCTTGTCTAAAACAACCAAAAAAGTATCCCCGCAGAAGAGAGTGTCACACAGGCATGACGGACTGGGCAGAAGATTATCCCGCAGTAGTTTGCCATAAGTTTCTGTGGTAACTTGATTGCTAGCCAAAGCTATAGAACCGAATTTATCCTGTTATTTAACCCATAACAGTAGGGAAAAGACGGTTAAATTCATTTCCCAAGAGTATTTTTGCGTAAGTGAATAAAAAGAATTCAACTAGAATTCGAACTCGGCTTCTTGATTTCTCGTTCCGAGGCGCTATCCACTGCACCACAACCCGCATCCTACCAAAATGCTCAATAGAAAAGCTATTCAATATACAAAGGTTTCATTGTTTTCATTTTCCTATCTAGAGTTACATTGTCTTGTTCTTATTTGTTGCTGATGTATTTGTTATTAGTCACCCTGTAACACGAAGTCTGCCTGCCCTACCCGACGTAGAGATCGAACTCCCAATTAATGTCAACCTATTCAAAATAAGATATTTCTAATTTTACAAAGAGAGCCTTATACCTAAACCAAATGTTTTGTCTTTGTGATATTACCTCTACATTGAGGCCAAATATTATCTTAGTTCTTAATTCACGTATATTTTAAATCATATAAAAGTGATTCGATATTTGATAGTAATCTTTGGAAACAGTTTGAAAATATTTCAGACATAAATATTTACGTTTTATATACGGGGATAAAGTGAGACACAAAAAAAAAGACATAGACAGAATATTTGCCATTTTATTAATATCTAATTTATTTTATAAATGAAAAATTTATTAAAATATGAAATAATATTAAATAGCTATTGAAATGAAAATATATCTAACGCATAGTCATGTCGCAAACATTCGCCTACTTTCAAATTTAACAATGCCAGGCATATAATTTATGGCCTATTACTCTGCATCATCACAGTGGTTATAAAACGTCAAAATTTGGAAGATATTTGGAATATTTTTGCGGGACCGCGGTAAGGGTATCGACCCCACAAACTTTTTATGTGTGAAAACAGCAAAGACAATGAGGAAACGGGGTCGAAAATGTAGAATTTATCTTCAAATTTTATTATTATAAAAACGACGGGCAAACAGTCAAAAATCAAGAAAGGTCATAGACTGGAAAGTCGGCAAAGATTGGATTGATCAGCTACAGCTGGAACGTCATCGTCTATCGGTAGAATTGTCGTCAGCGTATCGACATAAACGGCACAGGCTGAAACGTCGTTGTCGTCGTTTAGCAGAATATCGTCAGCGTCCGGCATGAACGTCTCAGGTTGCAAATTCGTTAGCAGTCGATAGAGGCTATTAACATAACCTGCAGATGTAGGGTCTCAGCTTCAACTGATCGCAGTTCGAGAAGGACGTGTTCATTTCCATGCAGTTGGGCTGGCTCGTTTTTTGCGTCGATCGAAGGATTCGACCGCGGTTAAATGGGATCACTTCGAACTCGGACGTGCAAAGCCATGCAATTGGGCTTGAACAATCGTCGTCTTCTTTACCGAATCGACCACGGGTAACGGAATCTCAAGGGGACTAGACCGTTCCACGATCAAAGCAGAGTAAAATCTAAGGCGGAACCGGCTACTAACTAAAACGTAATCGCTCAAGGAATCAGCTGGGGTTATCGGCATCGCAGAAGAAGCGTACTCTCAACTGGAGGTGACCTGAGAGGATAAAGTGTGTATTTAAGTCGTATATCTATAGTATACAGACACTACACTTTGATCTGGCCCTCCAAACCAAGGAAGCGTTATTTACCAATCCTCACTCACTGAGGTGTAATGTGAAAGAAGGTCGGTTATTTTAAAATGGGAACCACCCGGCACGAACGTTAGGGTAAATGGTCAAGGATTACCTATCGGTAACTGGGTACTAATCTAGTCTTATCTGATCTGAACTTGTCTTAGCCGGTCATTGCTTTCCAAGCCTACCAACCTGCTACCAAATGGCGAGTGGTGCAGACCGTCGGAAGAGTATTTAACCATCCTCCCCTCTGAGGCAAGATGTGACATGACACAGGGTCGAGATTTTAAACTGGGGGTCCCCCGAGGAAACGCTCGGATAACTCGTCTGGGTGTCTGGGTACAAAGCTAGTCTTAGCTGGTCATTGCTTGTCAAATCTGGTGAATTGTCATTGGTTCCAAACCTACACACCTGACACCAAGTGGCAAATGCTGCGAGCGGCCAGGAATTAAGCATTTGATAACAGATAATACACTTTAATCCTGACGCAGATTAGTACGTTTCAGTTGTTGACAATCTTTCCTGCCTGCTGATATTTGGTAGAAATGTAAAAGCGAAGGTCGTCTCGTGGTTTAAATCATGACAAGTGGGAGAAGGTGCAACAATATTGCAAGGAAATAAGTTTTCATTCTGAGATAATTTTCATAAATAATTCAATACATTTGTATTTTTAGTCATTCAAAAAGCAATGTCTATCATTGATGATTATGAAAAATAAATAACAGATGGATTTAAGAATTGATTAATAGATAACAACAGTTTACAAGATTTTCACTTTTTTACAGGATAAAAATAACTGAACAATGTTTTGGAGACATCTAGAAAAAATATGATCTATTTATTGACAAAGCGTCATAACCGACCAGCAAGTCGGAAATCGGTTTGTAGAATTTTGTTCTGAAGAAACATTGTTGAAACATTAACCCATACATGAACGTTAGTTGGGATTTGATAATGAAACTCTAAATTAATTGATAGAAAGCTATACACAGCGAGGTGACGAGGAATAGGAGAAGATGTTAAACATATTATAATACATCAAATAACAAAATCATTAAGCATGTTGTTTGTCTTCCACAAACTCCGAGAGAAAAGAACACAATGGATCGTTTATTCTTAATAAGGAGTTTCATTTCACAATATAACCGTGTGTGTAGGCGTGTGCGTGCTTAACATATGACTAGTGATGGAAAATGGGTTACAAATAAAAATTGTCGACGCAAAACCAGCAGACTGACCTACACAAATCTTCACAGCCGTCTTCAGATGCTGGGTTCCAAGAAAATAAATGTGAACATGGTGCAATCGTCTAGCTAGTGTAAAGTGTTCATAAAATATTAATAAATAATATGTTAAAATAATACCGCGCAAATGCCTCCACTCGACGGTTATAATTTTTGATGACGTCTCTGCATAGTTGCTCCTCAATCTCATCAATATACTTTAACATCTCATCCTTCAGCTTCAGTTGTTGTTGGCTTGTTGATTGTTGGCATAGATCTTTCCTTTAAGATGATCTTAAAGGAAGAAATCAAAAGCCGTCAAGTCGCAGGATCGTTCAATCACTTTCAAGTGATGATGCAACCTAGAAACTTTTCTTGTTTGAATGACTATTTTCGTTATAGGCTTTGATAACTTTAACATGTTGTTCGATTGTTAAACTTATGGTTAAAATGCCAAAGAGTGAAGTTTTTAAATCTGAAAGAATTAGTTTGTGTTTGAGTTTTCTTTGACGGTATATCAACCTCTGTGGTTTATTTGATGGCAAAAATGCGGGGTTTTAAGCTATTTCTTTTAATGTTCGGTTATAGTGAATGATGAATTTAGTTAGATTTTAATAATGTTTTTTGTTTTTTTAATCGAAAAACTGTAAACGTCTTCTAGTTTTGTATTAAAAATGTTTTGCTGAAAATAATTTGTTTTTCTTTCAAAAATGTGTTATACCATTTTTTTCTTAAAAAATGTAATATTTTTCCTTCAAAATGTATATTCTTCAAACAAAGTCTATTTTTATGTATATATTTTTATAAAAAGGTATTTTATACTTTAAGAGTGTTTTGAACCCAGTTTAGGGGGCTAACTATTTGCCAATTCTGAGACCCTAACTGGTGCTACCACTTCGGGTCAGAGTGAAGCTAAGAACAACAACAATTAAGAGGTTGTTCCAGGCTCCTCCCAACTTCCCAATCAGAGGTCTTGCTGATGGATGCCGTTTAACGTCATGCCCAAGACCAATCTGAAAACAATGAAAAAAATCATAGACGCTAACGTTTAAAATTTAAAATCGGTCCAAGTTAATAGAACACCCTATATATGGAACTCGATAGGTTCTATGCCACCCGCAATATCTATCTGACCTTGTTCTAACCGATTAACTTATTTGGTTTCTGAAAAATGTCTTGACAGGAAAACTCTTTCTAATGAAAATCTCTAGTCAAATTTTGTCTGGCTTGTAATAAAGTTTTCTAATCCTTTTCCTCAACCAACAGAGTAGCATAAGTCAAACACTCTATCTACACGTGTCTCCTGTTCGCTACTTTTCTTTGTCGCCTCTTTAATCGCATTTTATAGATTGAGTGACAGTTCAAATTTGCATATGTTTAAAAGAGAGTTTCGTGAAAATCTATCCGACTCAATCGGCTAATCTTTTATATATATATATATATATATATATATATATATATATATATATATATATATATATTTGAAATATACGATTCTCAAATCCGATTTTTTTTTCTTTGGAATATTTTACATGCTTGATACGTCCGATCCGCTGTCGTTTCCGAAGGTAAGCCATTTTCTCTAGTGTCACAAAACAAAATCCAGGAGTTTCTTGAAAACGTTTTCAATATAATCTTACGAACTTTTTTCTCAAAACGTATCAAAAACCTGCCTATTAGGTAACAAGAAGACATTGCAAATAATGGTAGATGTATATTTGAATAAAATTTACTTATGCTTTATTTAAAAAGAAATAAAATTGATTTACAAAAAATTGAAATATTTATGACACGACCAAATAACGGTCATAAAATATAAGTCACAGCGGTGATTCAGCGAAAAGAAAAAATGAGAATGTTATATGCGCATAATTAAAAGAAAAGAAGTGCGTTGTGGTGAAGGTGATATCGGCTCTGATTGAGGAATGTAAGAGTAGTGTTCGAATTCTAGTTAAATTCGTTGCATTCACTTACGCGCAAACACCCTTGAAAAAGGTATTAATCTGTTTCTTCTCTTCAGATATGGGATAAATAGCAGAGTAGACTGGGTTCTCTATCCTTCGTTTGCAACCTGTCTATTGAAGAAAGTAATAGCCACCTACTGCGGGAAAATCATTTTCCGAGTCAGTCATGTCTCTTTTGATACATGATCGCCTGAGCATGCATCATGTATGGCACTTACCTCAATTAGTTAATGGCAACGCACAAATGTATAGCTGAAACGTGACAACTTATAATTTTGCAATGACTAAGTTTTAAAAACGTCGACTGTCAGAAGTTAATTCAAAAATCTGACTTCAAACTCCAACTTTGTAAAACCTTACAAAAAATGTTTCTAGATTAATATGTTGTGCTATATTTTTAATAAATAAATTTTAGTTGCTAGCATGAATTTTCTTTTCTGCTTTTTACAGCAGGTACCAGTTATATTTGCATTAAAAGAAAACTTAAGGAAATTGTTGTTAAGTTGAAGAATCATTCAATCAAGAGTCAATTCCACAGAGTAGCGTTTCTCAGGAAGAGGTTGTTCGTTTGTTACTTAATTCTTACCAATCACACACAGAGAAAGTGTGCCTTGTTTAATACAATGTTTGTGACATGGCCTCTTCTTACCGTGAAGTTTAGAACTGGTCGAACCAATTAATGTGTTGCGTCTGAGTAGCGATAGAGCTGTGAGAGGCTTGCCAATTTCTTGTCTATGAGAGATTGGTGGAGGGTAGAAAATAATCTGTCATCCGCAAGAATTCGGAGAAATTTCTATGCTCTATAATCGTTAGTGGGCAATTACCCACCTCGGATATGACAACAATAATCCATTTTATCCTCTTGTATGCAGAATCAGGTATTTATAGAACGGTATAGGGAGAGGACAATTTTACCTGCATCTTCGAGAAGGATAATGTTCGTATTCTACTAAAGATCAAGTGGGAGTTTAAGTCTCAGTAGTCACTCAAGTCAAGGAGATTTCCCTTGTAATTCGTAGGAGGTTTTCTGGAAATTATTATTTCTATAAATCTAAGTTACTGAAAAATTGCTATTTTCTTTAGCGTTAAAATACAACTTCAGGAGGTTCTTAAAACGTTTTCAGTATAATATTAGGATTTTTTCCCAAAACGTTTCGAAAACTTGCCTAGTAGAAAACAAGCATTTAAAAATAATGGTAGATGTATATTTGAATAAAGTATAGTTATGTTTTATTTTCTAAAAAATCAAGTTAAGAAAAATGGAAATATTTATGTCTCAACCCAATACAATGATAAAATATGGCAAAATAAAGGAGCAGTTAGAGGACAGAACGTAAGTATTATTCTCCGATTCAGAAACAGGCAACCATGTTGAGTATGAAAATGAGTGTTCATCAACACTTCAATTGATATTCTATTTTTATTGGTGCATACAAACAAAAAGAATCAAATACGGCAGCAATTTTTCACACATTTATTTTCCCTATTGTTGACAAAGTGACCAGAGACAGAAAACAAGTTTCAACAAAAGAACATAATTGCTTTTTTTTTTTTTTATAAGCGTTTCACCCCGAGCAAGGCATGTCACTGCCACTACTGTGCAGGGGGCTACGTAGAGTGGAGAAAGGCTGATTAAATATAGGAAATAACAGAGGGTGGGTGATAGGCGGGTGAGGATACCGAGAATGAGGGTTGGGTAGATGAGAGTGTTGTGAGAATAGTTGGGAGTTAGTGTGATAGGAGGTGTCTATTGACCCTACATTTAAACACCTGGAGATTGTAACTGTCGGGAATGCAGACTTGTGGAAGGGAGTTCCACAGGCGGGAAGCGCGAGAAAAGGAGCTGTTGGAGTAGAATTTACGGCTACATCTTATTTGTTTAACTGTAAAAGGGTGGGACCTAGTTACTAATCTAGTATCTCGTGTAAATTCGTGCTTAGGCGGCACCAGTGATCTAAGCTCATCGGAGCAGAAGCCATGAAAGTACTTGTAGAAGAGGCACAGGGAAGCTACATCACGCCGGTGTGAGAGCGGCTGCAGCCGGTCTGCCAAGTCAGTATCAACCACGTTACAGATCCTCCTTTGTATTTTGTCAAGAAGCCCAAGGAGAGCAGCAGGGGCAGCCGACCAGATATGGCAGCAATATGCAATACACGGGCGGATGGTAGATTTGTATATGTGCAGAATAGTTTCAGGTGGGAAAAATTTCCGGGCCCTGCACAGGGAGCCCACTTTCATAGCAGCAGATTTGGCAATGGATTCAATATAGTCATTCCATTTGAGGTCCGCCGAGAGTGTAAGGCCAAGGAGGCGTAGTATTTTACTCTCTGGGAGGCTAGCCTGTCCCATGCTAATGGGAGGTAGATGCGATTGTCTATAGTGGTTAGTTGATAACAGCTTTGTTTTGGAGGCATTGAAATTTACCAACCATTTCCTACCCCAGGTCACTACGGATTGGAGGTCCCTTTCAAGTGCGGCAGCGAGGTTCACTTTGTCGTCCAGACCTGGTTTCTGATCGATGCGGGAGTAGATTGTTTTGTCGTCGGCATACATGCCAACTTGGGATCTAATGGTGTAGGGGAGATCATTAATGTAGATCAGAAAGAGCGTGGGACCTAGGATAGAACCTTGAGGGACGCCCGCGTTCGTCTGGTAGTTTTGGGAGGCATGCCCATTTAATACCACCTTGTTTTAGCCAAAAATATTTCTAAAAGGTTAAAAACAAACCGTTCAACCTTTAGATGGTTGCCAATTAACCCAGGCAAAAAAGCCATTTAAAAAGGTTTATATACATTGAACAATATTACTTAAACCAGGAAACAATATTAATTAAAACTTTCGAACTTTGAACCAGTCTGTCTTTACATCTTAGCATATTTGTATAATCGTGTTATATACTCGTTTCCTAGAGTATTAAATTTTGCCCAGAAGTGTAATCATATTTTTGTTGTTAGATTTTTAAAAAATGTTGTTTTAAAATATCAGTGTATGTTAAAAAAGCAGGTGGCCAAGATAGATTTTGTTTTGACGATCGGAGGTCAAAGATGTCAGCACTCGAATTGTGACAGAGTGCAACGGAAGTAACACTTGTCGATCGAGGTTCGTCTGTTTAATAGATCAGATAGCTGTCAGCAGTTGAGATCTGAATACAGGGAGAAGCAGAAGAAGCCAAGTGCAGCGCCCTCTGCCCTCAATGCGTCTGTGCTGACCCTCCGACCAATCCATGATCAAAGAAGCGAATAAAAATATGTTGTATATTTTTATATATGCGTGTTGATGTCCGTCAAATTTCTAGCTAATCTTTGTGGAATTAGTATATAGTATACAACACCTGTGTTGGATTTCTATGTGTTACCCATCCTCTTATATAGCGGTGAATGCTAGATAATCTACCCCACGGATAAAGAGAAGCAACAGAAAATGTGGATCCACAGAAAGATATTGAGATTTTCCTACACGTAGTGAATAAGCAACGAGGAAATCTTAAAAGAAAATATCATTAAATAGAATATTTATACTCAAAATTAGAAAGAGACCTGAGATTTCTTGACAACCTAAAGAGGAAGGAGGGCTTGCAAAACTTATAGTTCTGGAGATACAACGAGGGCAAGTGAAGTCGGGTAGACATCGAGTCAGTTATCTGTCATCTTGGGTGAATGGGTGGCAGAAGGCGGAGTCTGGGGATTAACAAAGAGAGAAATATTGCTAAGGACAACGAGGGATATTAATCTTTGAGTTATAATCGCCCATGTTTTGAAAGAATATGGAACGAAGAAGAAGAAATATAAAAAGATGAAAGAAAACGTAAGCAGAAAAAGAAAAAGAAAAAGTAGAAAAGAAACGAAAGAAGTAGAAGAAAAAAAGAGAAAAAGGACAAAAAAAGAAGAAAAAATAAAAAATAACACGTATTAATATTCAGGTTGTGTTTTATCTCACCGTTTTCATATTTTACTTTTATTTCCAAAAGTCTCCAAAATATGTAATTTTTTTTTTCTATAAATAGTTTGAAGCATTATTTATCATTCTTACAATAATAGATTTATTTGTGATCGAAAAAATATAAGAAAAATAGATAAGGTGTTATTTTTCGTTTTCAGGACTTTTTTCCTAAAACTGTATAATAATATTCATTTTTCAAGTTTGCATCATAGAAAAAGCTGACAAGTGCTCCATTCGAACGTAAAACAGTTTTGTTTTTATCTAAAAGATTTAAACGCACCAAAATGGCAATTTTTTCCTGAAATCTTGTGACACACTCAAAAATATCTTTCATCTGCGATTTCTTGATGATATCTTGCTAGTAGACAGAAGACGTCTTTGAAATTTCTACAAATTGGTCAATATACAAAAAACGAAAGAAAAAATAGCCATTTTAGTTTAGTTTTCATCGTCAAGTTATTATCATATCCTTTTAATAAAATTACTAAAATTTCAATAAATATTATCAAAGATTTGTGGCTGACAGATACGGATTTTCAACCGGCGTCAATGAACAGTATTTTGCGTCTCAAATTTAAAGTAGTTATATTATTCAGCCAATTGACCTCATCTTCGTTACCTTTTGTACGACGTTTCAGCCGTTGTACGCTCCGACCTTTTCAGGTGATATGAATTTCGAACCGAACACTTTATTGCAATTATTTATTTATTATTGGTGTATATGAACTTCATTCCTTGCGTAGTTTTGCCTCTTCTGGGAGTCATAAGTAACTCTCTCTATCCACTGGGCCATGTTTCTTCACGCATATAGACATTGGTTAGTTCCTAGTTCACTTGAGGTAAAATAGTTGTGATTTCAATACCAGGCGACAGCAGTGGTGAACAAATAACTTACAGCGTTAGACAATAGTCCGAATAATGTAAATACTGTAAATACTAACTCCTCCCAGAAATATAAATAAATGTCTCGAATTGAAATCAGAAATTTAAAGCAAGGCTGAACCTTTCTAATTGTTACAATAGCAAAAGACTCATAGAATAAATCTCTCGCCATTTTGCTTTGCCCAATGTTAATGTGAATTATATATATAACCTAATGCAGCTTTGTATTTCTGTGTCACACGCTCATTTTCTGTTAAAACACTTGCCAGATATTTATAGTTTTGTATTTGTTTGATTTTTGTGAAGGATACTGATGATACCATGGACTAAGCGCGTGTACAAAATGCTGTGTTGGAGAGGATAGAAAGAAGATGAAATATTATACTTAACACCAGGAAGAGACAGCTGAGGTTACTGGGACACGTAATAGTGAAAGAGGGTCTGGAGAATTTAATGATCCCAGGACAGATAGAAGGGAAGAGAGACAGTGCAAGAAATATTTGATAGGCCTAAGCAAGTGTATGACAGAGCGAGGTTTAGGAGAGATAACATGAGGAAAAATATTGAGAATGACAAGCAACAGTGTCAAGTGGAAGTCCATGACAGGCTAAGACTTGAAGAGACACGGCACATAAAGAAATGTAATCTCTAATTTATAATTTCTATGAAAATGACAAAAGGAAATGCTTCCTAGATATTGTTAAAAAAATTAAGGCAAAATATTTATTGAAAAATTATGGAATTTCAAAGTCGAGTTAATCCTGAGGAACATATTCAGACATGTAGATAAAAAGTTATAACTCATGAAAATAAATAAAACAAAAATGGAAAACATGAAAATTTTCCGGGTAAATCTAGTAGATAGAAATAATTATTCAGAATAAGGTAGTAGATTAAAACACAATTTGTAATTACTGAAAAGCGATCTGATTCTGTTTCAAAAGTGTTCAAACTCTTCACTAATGGAAACATGCCTAGGTGTTGTGACAGATAATACAGTAGTTTTACATACGCAGATATGACAACTTAAAATATAGCATGTGTCTGTCTGTTTCTGTCTTAGACTGATCTCTCTCTCTCTCTCTCTCTCTCTCTCTCTCTCTCTCTCTGTCGCGTGATAGAAAAAGTCTGTGTGTGTGTGTGTGCAAAGACACTGTACACATGTAGTGTTGTTTCCTTCAAAAGGAAACGATTTTCTCCCGGAAGCCTCAATCAGTTTACATCAGAGGAGAAAATGTCTGACGAGACGATCACGCGCAACAGTAAATGCGAAAGAGGCAAAAATCACCGTCCCTGCCATCAAAGAAAGATCATTCGACATAAAAGTATAATTTTATTCAGCTACCAGGCTTCTCCCCATTTTGGCGTTGCGAACCGAAGACTCAACTCCGTCCTCAACACACCACTTTAGAAAACGTTACACAACAGGCTCAGCAACGGTGGCCTGATAATTTTTGAACCAAATTTAGTTCAAAACGTGAAATCGAGCAAAACGTGACTTTCATAAAGCAAGACACACACACACACACACACACACACACACACACACACACACACACATATATATATATAATATTTAGTACACTAAGACACAAAAAATTACTTTTTTCTAGTTCTAACATGTTTTCACTATATGACAATGCCATCGATGTGAGTACAGTTAGGTTTTCCTTTTTTCCCAGTAAGAATATAGTCTTTCCTAATTTCTAACATTTCAACCCATCTCAAAATAGATATTAGAGTTATGCTTATTTTCTGTTTTTACACACCAATTCTAATAAAGATGATAAAATCGTAACTAATCACAAGCCTGAATGTTTTTTTATGGTAGTGGCAACATCAGCCATTTAAGTGTCATACGTGTTAAATGAAAGAGAAGATTTGACTTGGCAGAAAACGTATTGTTTTGTACCCAGTCTCAATCAAAATATATACTGCAATTATGATCAATTTGATGTAGTACAGTAAGAAATATATCTTGGGGAACTGAGCGAGTCAAACATTGTCGCATGATCTGTTATATATCTTCAAATAGCAAACGGGCTGGGCATTTATTACTAGCAAAGAGATTTGTCAAATAGCTTTCAGAACATAGTTATCCGCACTGTAATCAAGATAGAAACTACATAATCTTCCTTTTGTAAGAAGAAATGAAGAATGGTTGAAACTGTTTTAAACGTAGATTGCAGTGTTTGAAGTTCGCTATGTAAGAGTAAATGCAGGTGTTGAACCCGTTCAGAAAGTACAGAGCATTGTTCAAACATCCCTATGTGAAAATATATCCATGTGTAAAAACTGTTTTAAAAGCAATAAGAAAAGTTTGACGTTATTTTTGCCAATGCAAAAACAGAGATTGAGAAAATTTTAAATGCACATAACAATGTTTAACCTTCTCTCTGTGAAAATATATTCACGTGTCAAAAATGTTTTAATGTTTCAGTGCAATGTTTGACGTTCTCTGTCCCAGAATAAGAGCAACGTTTTGAAAGTGAGATCAATGTTATCCTTTTTTTTGAGCGAAAATAAAAGAAAAAGTTTAAACGGTTTTGAAGGTACATATAGTTCGACGATTTTTGTCCCCAAAAAGAAGGTGTTTGAAAATGTTTTGAAACTACATAGTACTGTTTCACGTTCTCTTAGCGAAAGTACACGTACCCGGTTGAAATTGTTTTGAAAGTACATATCATTGTTTCAATATATTTTATGCAAAACTCAAAGCATGTGTTGAAAAGGTTTTAAAGGTATATATTAATATTTGACTTTTCTATGTGGAAATATTATACATGTGTTGAAATGGTTCTGAAGATACATATCTCTGTTCGAGGTTCTCTATGTGAATATAAAAGCAGGTCGGGAAACGATGATGTCAAATGTTTGGCCTGTGTGTTGTTAGAGAATACAGTTTTGATATCATTTTCATGTCTACATCACACACTCAGACGATAATCAGTTTTATACGGCAAACGCATCTATAAATAAAAAAAGGCTATTTGAAAATTAATGCAATAACCGGGAATGGGCACTTGGCTCTTTGCGAAGTTGGCGAACACTTCTCCTTCTTTTTCTCCGATTGCTAATGTGATACCGTGACTCTTTTTTCTGAAGTCAACCTGTCGACTTTTTCTCATGTACTCTCTTCCGAAACACAGTCTAAATGTTTTGTATGACCATCTGGCCACTGTTGCCAATAGTTTATCAATACTCTCATTCAGTAAATCCCCAGACATTAGGGAAGAATATATAAAGAGAAAATATATTTGCCGACTTGTTAGGATTTTATTCTACACCAAGTATTTGTTCATATGGTTTTAAATTTGGTTACTTTTTCAGTATTTTTAAAAATGAGTTTTGCGATCAGCTAAAATTAAATATTACTTTATTATAATTCATAAAATAAATTTCGTTAGTTATTTAAGAATTTGTTAAATCAAAAAATATATTTGTTGTTGTGAGGATTTTTCAGAGCGAACCTTAAATAATTGAGTAACACATTCAAACATCAAATAAGTTTTCGAAGATTCTATCATCTATAACTTAAATCAAAAGTCACATTAATTCCTTACTTCAAATTATATTCTTGTCTTAAGAGGCAATTCTATAGGATTGGTGGCCAAATTGACAGCTGATCTTGAAACTGGCTTTTAGTCTTTTGTCAAGTGTAGTAAAAAATGACTATAAACATTGACACTTCCAAAATGAAGATGTTTTCTTTTAGTCACCTCAGAGAACTTATTTTTCCATCCATTATTTTGACAACTTTCAAGAGGGCAATTCATTGGTTTTCGTTCTCTCTCATTTACGACTGATAGGAACTGATAAACAAATTGATTCACTCTATCGTACCCGACAATTTTATACCAGAATTAATCTTTCAACTTTATACATTTATCATTCGTCTCTTCATTGAATAATACTACCATAACTAGTCGGGACATCCTGCTATATATATCGAGACTTTTTACAATAGATAAAGAGAATTCTTCAATTTTGTCAGTATTGCATCTTAGATGAAATAATTTTCTAACCTCTATAAGGCGAGTTTTTGTGCCATTTCTATAAGTAATTCCATAACTTCCGTTAGGATGAACTTGCCTCTTTGGCATCTCAACTTCTTGAATTTCAGTGGATACAAGAATAAGATGCTTTTACTGTCGAAATAGATAAATATGTGTGGAACTCTTTCAATTACACTAATGATCTCGCATAGTTCAGGTTATTCTATAAAATATTTTAAATTAGAACAGTTTCAAATAAGTTTAAGCTAGTAATGAACATCTGTTAAGAAAAAGATTTCTGAAAATACATCAAATATTATGATTAAGCTCATTTTAAGAGGGAGTATAATCTTTTCGAAACTCAGAGTAGACAAAACATGAATGTAAATTTAATTTTATTTTTATTATTTTCAGTGTCTTTATATATCGGGAACTTTACCTGTAAAAGCAACTCTTCCTAAAATTCATATATTCCTCAAATACCCTGGTTGACATATTTTTTCATACAAAATCTCAAATATCAATATTTTCAGTATATATATATATATATATATATATATATATATATAATTATGTTATTACAATGATTTATAAAAGCATAATATCACTAAAAAAAAATAATGTTTCAGAACCAAACTCTTCCTCTTCGGGTGATATCTTAAATAAATGGTAAAAATGATTTATTTTTAAAATGTAAAAATGAATTTAAAAATAAATCATTTTCATCATTTATTTTAACATATCACCTGAAGAAAAGTTTTGTACTGAAACATGAACAATTTTCTGATGTAATATTATGCTTTTATAAAACATTGTAGTAAAATAATACAATATTAATCTCTACTCTGTACCGCTCATTCTTTATTTAGTCTACATGTTCTTTTACTTTTATGTAATATATATATATGTGTATATATATATATATATATATATGTGTGTGTGTGTGTGTGTGTGTGTGTGTGTGTGTGTGTGTGTGTGTGTGTGTTTAGGGTGTGTGTGTGTTTAGTCAGCCAATTTTATTTTAGGTATGTCAAATTAAATAAATTGCAAACATTATGTCTGGTTATGTTTAATAAAATCCCTTCGTACTCACAGATAAACATTCGTGTATCATAACAGAAAGATGTAAAAAATGCGCTGTAACTTTTACACTTGATTTTATTATCCTATCTCACTTTTCCCAAGTACATTCAATTTTCTTAGGGGATCATCTTCAGAGTTGTAAGTCGATGTAAAAACATAAAATGTAAAATTATGTTGCTTAAAATTACAGAAAATGTTTCGTTTGCTTCAAATATAATGGTTGACAGTTATGCTGAACGTTCATTATAACGTGAAACCTACCCCTTATAGAATTATTTGGTTGTAATTTCATGATCATGCACGTATTAAAAAACTGTTCTATTTATAGTCAATTTAAAACATTTTATCAGTCCTCATAGCTGATTTAATTAACTGACTCCTATTGTTTTAAGCTTATATATATATATATATATATATATATATTTATATTCATAGGTGTGAGTTTGTAAACCTGGGTTTCACGCTCTTGCGATGTCTGACGTTCGCAAGTGCATGAAACCCAGGCTTACAAACTCATACAGATCTATATGAATATGTCAGCTCTATCACTGATATTGAGCGCTTTCAAATAAGTACCGCGCACATATAATATATAAATAATATATATAACAAATTGCATATATATATTGATATTTATAATTATATATTAGCAAACAGAAAAAATTCGTTAGAAACAAATAAAGGAGTAGTTAACTGTTACGCAATAGCAGTACTCTATTATGCAAATGAAAAATCACAGATGAAAAACATGCGAAGTATTATGCGGGCTAGAATTAAAGGTGACGACTGTCTGTTTTGTTACTATAATCTCCCAATACGTCTTGCAGGAACTGTCTACAGAGAGTTTATTTCGAACACACTTCCAAGCCTAGATTTGTACCATCTCTAGATGGTACAAATTCTAATACAATGACGCATGCAAAATGGAGGTTCAGAACTTTTTTAATCGTATTGTTTGAGATGCAGTGGCTGATTTCTATCATGTAAAATGGATAGTGCTACCCTGAGTCAAAAGGGTGGCTGCTGGATTTTATTGAATAAATAAAATATTATAAGATATAAAATATAATATATCAGCGTTATTTTTATTTTTGCGTAATTTACACGACTTCATCCATCACATCATATATATATATATATATATATATATATATATATATAACTTTGGTTTTACTATAAAAATTGAGATTGAAGAAAAGAAGTTGTTAAGCTTTGTTGCAAGTGAAAATCGTTGTTTTCCTAATATATGTAATTTGCAATCATATATATATATATATATATATATATATATATATATGAATATGTCATTTAAAATTTGGAATAAAATGTTCTCTCAAAAGAAACGTTCTATATATTTAAAGATGTTGACCTCCTTAGAAAAATTCCATGCATTCAGAAGTGTTGTTATCAGACATACTTTCAACTTTGAAGACGGTTACCATAGTAACTATAAAATAGTGAAATATGGCTTCCTCTTCTAGAAATATATTTGATATCAAGTCGGAAAAGCTCAACCAATAAAGTACAGTTAATTTGCAGATTAAATAAAAATTAATAAAATCTTCCTAATCGACCGTTTTCAAATATATATATATATATATATATATATATAAATATAACATTAGCAGTTTAATAAATTTGAATTTAAGTTCACTCGATTTTCACAAGAATTAAATCTAACAAAGTTAAGTTGGGCATTTTTTATAACAACTTTAAAATTTAAATATTCTACAGTTACATGTGGATAAAAAAACAAAATTTAAATTTAAAACTTAAAATTAATATTGAAAAACAAACAAAAAAATATAAGGAAAATAAAGGGGCGTAAATCAAAAGACCTAAAAATTTAAATATTCAAATATTATATGCGCATAAAAATGTAGTTTAAATCAAAATTTTAAAAATTTAAATAAATGTAAAATAAAATAAAACATAAGCTAAAATAATAGAAAATTGAAAAAAAATGAAGAGGTAAAATTTAGAATTAAGAATTTATTATGTAAGGAGCACAAATACAAGGGGTTTAATTCCTAATTGTTAAAAGTAATATTGCGAATGAAAGAAAGAAAGACATAGGCAAACGTAAAGAGGGATCTATATCAATCTGGGTCTAAGAATGTAATTAAGTAGTTTTTCTGTGACAGTATGTGGCCATACATTTTTTATTAGGCAAATTCGGATTCTTGATATGGTTTAACATAAGTTCTTTTTCTAAAAAACATAGATTACATTTATCTACTTTTCCATTGTAATATTTGAATTTAGCTACGATATTCGAGTTAATAATTGGGTTCTTACTGTTGTTTTTTAATTTCCAATAATGTATGGATAAAGCAGTACTTTTGCTGTATTTACTGTCGTTTAAAGACTACAGGTGGCTGTTAAATCTTATCTTACATGTGTTATATATCGCCGTACGACGACAAACAACGAGAACACGCATATATAAAAATATAAGGTTATATTTTTATTCCTGACGACGAACCCGTGTGGAACAGAGAATGGAAGAGTGAGAGCGCACATAGAATGGGTCGACGGGAGTGTAGTCTTGCCTGTGGTGTCTCTCTGCTTCCACTGGCCGTTCTCTGCTGGCGAATCCGTGTGTCGAGGTCTTTTTATAGTCTTCTAGAACCGGGACTTTTCCTTCCGGTTTTGCCTCGCCCACGCAACGCCCACGTAATTCCAAGAGACACCTGTTCTGTTTGCCTCCGTAGTCATTTCCGCCACTGTCGGAAATAAGGTCAAATGAGCCCGACTCATAACCCTGCGACATCCGCTCCAGGCCCCGACAGGATGTATTTCTCAAACACCTGTCTTGTCGTTCGCCGACCCCTTCACCGACGGGAAACACCATCGATTGCATCAACCTCCCTCCGGTGGGGCCAGATTGCTATATTACACATGTATTAGAATCACTTCTAAAGTAAAAATTAAAATCATTATTTTCTGAATGCGAGTTCTATATTTAAGACTTTTGGACAAGCGAACATATTTTATTTTTTCGGCAGTTGCAAATATTTATAGAAGTTTCATTTTCGCTATTAGTTCGTTTAAGAATGTTGAATATGTAGGTCAATTATTTATTTGATGCCATAGCTTTATCTTCTAAAATATATATATCTATGTTTTTAACGCAACTATAACTCACTTTAGCATTGTTTTTGTCGAAGATTTATTTTTAGTATGGGCAAATGGTAGAAACGTTTGCAAATTAAGTTAAGGAATAGTTTACCAATATTAGTTTGGTCGTTACGACTGAAGGGTGATTTAAACCAAATAATGTTACGTTTACGTGATTTCTGATTATTTCTGCTTACCCTTTTTTAACGGACTATTCTAAACTAGTGTTGAGTTTACTTTTTTCTAAAGCATTAATATATTTGATTTTAGAATTATCAAAAATTTCCTTGTTGCTAGAGTTGGTACTTAAATGAAATTGGGTAGATTTTTGTTGGTTGTTGGTGATTATCTTGGGTGGTTTAATTCTCTGTTGATATATGTGTAGTTGTGTGAGTCCTTAGTGTATGGTTTACACAGGCCATTGCTCTCAAGTCGAAGGTAATATCTAAGAAAGTTAAGACTTTAGCGATAGTTAAGGTGGTAATTATGGTTTTTGAAAAGTTGTATTAAATCCTTTCGGGATTTATCCGTTTTTTGTAGATTAGGTTTGCAGATTATCATCAATCACCTCGGTAAATAAAGAAGAAACCTGGTTTTTGCATCTCCATGAGGACATCTTATTTTACAGAGGCCTACAACTTCGTAGTGCCCTTTTTACTCTGAAATCTTAGGAACGTTTTCGAGTTATGTAACACGGGAATATTTCTCTTGTTATAACTTTCAAGTCCTGTAGTTCCATCCATTCTCTCAAGCTCCACAAGCATATCACGCGTTGCTTTTCTTGGTTTCACTTTCCCTCTATCCGCCCTGTGAGTATCAGATTCTCCAAACTACATTCTTTATTACATGTCTCAGAAACGTCAGCTCTCTCTTTCTAATTTTTAGTAGCAATTTCTTTTTCTTTTCCATAATTTTCAAAATCTCGTCGTTGCTCACCTGTTCAATCGATGGTATACTCAGCATCCTTCTGCAGAGGAACATTTCGCTTGTTTAAACTTTTTTCATCTTTGATAAGATTATCCAGCATTCCCTAGCCTATTAAATGAGAGATATCCCAAAACCATCCAGTACTCTCTTTTCTTTTTTCAAACGAATTTTTCCTGTCTCTCAGTACACTACTCACATTTTAGAATGCGTCACTGGCCATGTCAGTACGCCTTCGGATTTTAGTGTCGCATTTTCCGTCCTTTGTTAGCACACTTACCATGTATTTAAATTTCTGTACTTGCTTGATTCAAGTGTCCCCGGTCTGGAGGTAGCATTTTGGGCTCCTCATTTTACTGATAACAATGCATTCAATATTCTTGTAGTTTATATGCAGTCCGTCTTTCCGCTTTCTTTAGCTACTTTCTTTAAGACGTCGTCCAGTTCCCTTTATGTGTCTGCTATCAACACTGTATCACCTGCGTATTGTATAGTAAGACTGTGTTCACCAATGACAAATCCTCGCTGGACCTCTAGAGCTTTCACAATTGCTTTGCTGTATTGGTTGACTAGATCTGAGAAGAAGACTCATCTTCGAATTACTAGTTTTTCTATCTTTATATATCTGCTTAACTGAATTCCTGTCTGTATGCCGGCTGTTTACTGCCAGTAAATGTTCTTGATTTTTCTAATGCCTTTCCCAAATTTATCAAGTTTGGCTAGGATCTCTCTGAAGACTTTAAGCCTTATTTTATCAAATGTCTTTGCGTAGTCTATGAAACACAATGACTTCTGCATTTGTAGTGCCCTTTCTGATAATATACTGACCATAAATATCGGTTTTCTTCTTCCAGTGTCCTTGAAACCACACTGTTTTGTCTTTTTTTTTAAATCATTTCACCCCGAGCAAGGCAGAAATGCCACTGATGAGCGGGGGGGGGGGCTACATAAATGTAAAAAGATTAATTAGAAAAGAGTGAGGCGTACAAACTAGTTAGAAAGGAGCAATAGAAAGCTGAGAATGCAGGTGCGATGACATATACATAGGTGGAGAGAAAGGGAAGGATATACGGGTGTGGGGAGAGAGCTAGAGTGCAGTGGTTAATAGATGAGTATTGACATTGCATTTAAATTTCTGGAGATTGTAGCCGTCAGGAAAGCAAGAATATGGGAGCGGGTTCCACAGGCGGGAAGTGCGAGAGGAGAAGCTGAAGGGGTAGAATTGTCGTCTGCATTTGGTTAACCTGACTGTGAATGGGTGAGAACCAGTTGCCAGTCTGGTTGCACGAGAATTCGTATGGTGAGTTTTATGTGACTCATTGAGGTGATTTTTCGGTGGAGTTCACATTCCTGTGCGGCTGGCTTCTTATGCAGTGCAATGAAAATCGATCTGCTTACGTCTTCCGGTATATCACAACTGTTGTAGATTTCATTTATTATTTCTCTAATTTTGTTCATGCCGTAATCGTCTAAGGCTGTCAACTTCTCTAAAACAATCTTGTCTGATCCTGCTGCTTTGATTCTATTCTGGCCATTGCAGCTTCCACTTTGGTTTTAAAATTTCTGATTCGCCGGGATCTCTGTGTATTGTCGGTTGCTCTCTCTATCTCTCTCTCTCTCTCTCTCTCTCTCTCTCTCTCTCTCTCTCTCTCTCTCTCTCACGAAAGAAATATCCGATATATTCTTCCCATCACTGAAGTACTTTTTCTTTTTTTTAATATGAGCGATTTACCCTTGAATTTTATACATCTTGTTGATGATCATGTCTTTTTTCCTGTTAGTTTTTTATGCATTTTCCTTTATTATTTAAGCACAATCTTCCAATTTCCGCATATTTTTCGTTGAACCATTCTTCTTTAGCCTGTTTGCATTTGATCTTTATTTGCTTCTGTAGTTTACTGTATGTCTTGGCATTAGTCTCTGTCACTTTTGAATCATGTTGCGAATCTCATCTGTGATCTACTCAATTTTGTTTCTATATCTGTTTTCCTTTTAAACGATGTAGTCACTTTTTCACTGTTGTGACGTAGCCTTTTTCTATCTTTTCTGCAAATATTTCCATAGCAACTTCCTCAACGGGATTTTTTCACTAGTACCCCGAGCAGATTAGTTTAGACGTTCTATTAGATAGTATTCTAGGTCACACCATTTTAAAGTTGAAATATTTAAGTCTAACCGTCACTTCTGCACCACCATTTTAATTTCTCGCACCTCCTGCTTGTGGAAGATATTTCCGTTTACTTACTTCCCGAATAACTATAATCCTTAAAAATTAAATGCAACGTCAATCGCCATTTTCTGTTTTGTCTTTTTTGATCCTCTTCATCATTTATACTTTCCTCAAGGCTCCCAGTACCCAAAACTTTCTCGTATTTTCACTCTTTTTAATCTCTGTATACCAGGGACATTCTAACCTTTTTTGAGAGATTTATAAGTAGAATGTCTTTTAAACACAAAAGTTTTAAATGATTTTTGATGCCTCTATTTTTTAGAAGATATCACAAAATATGTCATGACAGTAATCTTAAAACCCAGAACTTACATGATATCCATGATCAATGCTTATATATATATATATATATATATATATATATATATATATATATACGCTCTCACACCCTGATTGAGCACTCTAGCAGAAAGGTAGACTTTGAAAAACAGTAGCCACTCTAGCGTGTACGCATCGCTCATTCAGTAAAAATGAATTTGAGCACTCTAGCTATTGGGCGCGCAATGATATGTGCTAAAAAGACTACCTTCTTCCACCGAACGCACCGGGGTAGAGTCGCCGACTGACGCCAATTCGGTCGTGTTTCGAGCCTCGGTTATGTAGCGATCGGAGTCAAACCGTACTGATGAGCTGTGATATAGCGAAACAGATCTGTCTGCGGATGACAATAATATATATATATATATATATATATATATAATGCGCGCTGGGTGAATTGTTGATGTTTTATATTTTTAATTTTGCGTATGTGTGTTGGTTGGTTATGATTTAGTCTACTACACAGTATAGTAGGGTCAGTGGAGCCCCCTCTTTGAGAAAGAGAGCACCATTACGCTATTTACTTAGTTAAAAATTTAGAAACGGCTTGCTGTACATCATAGCATTCATGCAAGGATCTTCAATACGAACATTTTAGTGCTTTTCAGTGTCAATCTGAGTACGGTGCATATTATTCGGAAAGAGTTAGATGAGTCTAATAGTGATTACGAAGGTGTTTGGAGTAATAATTAGTGATGGCACCATTATGCCTTCATTCATCTACCCACATAGCATCAGACTCAACACGGTGGCCTACATCAAGTGCCTGGATTAGTTAGTGCTCCCCTGTGTCAAGAGGGTGGCTGCTAGAGAATTCTGTCAGACAACAGGGACTATACTATGCCACACAGGAGAATTTATTTATAGCTGCCATACATATGTCATAGAGATAGATACTATTTTTGCGATCCCTTACATTTAGCCACTTAACTCTCTAGACTGCCGCCATCTTGATTGTGGCACAGTTGATTGAGAGTTCAACATAACTTGAAACACCAAAGAGGAATTGAAGGCAAAGATTATGCCAGTATTCACGAACTTAAACATAACGACCGTTCAGAAGAATTGCTTCAGATTCTGAAGTTGTCTGGAGGCCGTGGTTGTAGTTAATGGCGATTTTATTTATTGAATAAATTTACTCTTTCAGGATATGTTTAATTTTGATAAATATATCTCTTAAAATTGCTATGTCATTGTTAGTTTTATTTTTGCGTAATTTATACGACAATTCTTCCATTGCATCATGTAGACATACTTACGTGCATATAAATATAGGATATTACCATTTATATCTACATATACTCGTGCGTGTGTTATTGTTCTGATTGATTTAGTATATCTCCAAAGATTTACATGATACATTACAACAATAATGATTGTTATCAAGATTTTCGTGAATGACATTAACACTAATATCTCAGGCATTCCATTATAATCCCCTATCTTTCTTTCTCTGGCAGCTGGATTGAAAATTCCAGATAAATGTTCATTTGATATCCTCGGCTATTTTCTTAAAACGAACCACCAAGCGAATCTTAAGGTTAAATTAGCTATCGATCCCAATCATCCATTAATCAATCATTATTTTCGCTAGAGATGCGCGTAGGCTAAGATATTAACAATGGTCATCCCATCGTAATTATTGAAGAAGTACAGACTATTCTTACATTGTTCTTTTGCTCTCGAGCAGACTAGGAATTGTTCGGCTTTATTAGTGTGCGAAATACGGTAACTGTCAGAAAACGGAACCGAAAGAACAGAGTTCAAATCACGGGTGTTATTATTAGTAGTAGTCGTATTAATAGTTGGAGTAGTAGCAGGAGTAGTAGTAATAGTATTATTATTAGTAGTATCATTATTTGTAGTATTAGTAGTATTAGAATTATTAGTAGTAGTAGAAGTAGTAATAATAGTATTATTACTTTTATTGGAAGTTGTATTATTATTAGTAGTAGAAGTATTATTATTATTATTATTATTATTATTATTATTATTATTGGTAGTAGTATTATTAGTAGTAGAAGTAGTAATAATTGCATTATTTTTAGTAGTAGTATTAATATTATTATTATTTGTAGTAGAAGTAATAGTAATAGTCTTATTAATAGTAGTTTTAGTATTATTAGTAGTAGTGGTAGTAGAAGTAGTAGTAATATTATTATCAGTAGCAGTATTAGTATCAATACTTAGAAAATATTGCTTATTTACTTTTTTTTTCTCTCGTTTGTGTTTTCTCCGAACCAGAGAGTCTAGCTAGCCCATAGTAGATTAAATATTCGCTCAAATTATATCTGGTGCCTTGGGCGTTGTGAGTTCATTTCCTACGTTGATTAGTACGTATAATCATCTGTACTCATATCGAGATAGGTGGGAATTACATTTTTTCTGACATAAGGAAATTCATTCTGTTTGACACAGAAATCTGAATACACATACGAACAAAGAAAAATGCCTTCTAAAGATTAAGCTAATTATAAAGAAATTTAAAAAAATTTTTTCAGAAACAAAAGAAATATAGCGATGGTAATATCAGCAGTTTCCATTAAAAGAAATATCCAGCATTTATTAAACGAGCATCCATTGAATCTGCCAGTTCAAATTTATAAAAAATTTTCTCCTAAAATTAGTTTCTCAATTTAATTGCCTCTTTCCAGCATTCTTGTTTGCTTTAACTTTTTATTTAAAGTAGGGTGGAACGCCAACATTTTCATTATCTCCATTATTCCGTAGCGACAGTCAACAAGTTTTAAAGGAAGATGGTCTTCGGTAAGACCCTTTAAAAATCGTTTTTAATCATTGATCTGTAAAAGCTTTTGTATACAGCTGACAGATATTTCTCAACGTTTTCGATACTATAAATCAACATCCATATTAATGTCTATATCCATGTTAATGTTTTGGTTTGGTAACAATGTGCGGTGATGAGCAAAACTTCACCTAGCACAGGCTATTCTATGTTCAATTTCTTTATTCCCTGTACTAAATTGTGTTTTAAATTATCCACACACCAGTTATATTCTGTGTTCAGTATTTACTAATTCCAAATTCAGAATTTCTATAAAGAATTCAGATTATACTGTTGTGAAAATTAATTGAATTAACTACTTTAGTTTCCTATCTTTTACCATACGGTCAGTTTTAAACCCACTGGTGTTGCAGGGTGTAATTGGTTTCTATATTTTCCTCGGATTGGGTCATTTTTAGTAATGTGCAGTAATATGGGTCTATTTTTGCGGTGTATGATGAAATGTTGGCCTTGGAAAATATTGCGTCATCCGTAATAGCATCAGATTTTTATCACGCCCAGAAACTATTGTCTTGACTGTCGATTATTTGTCTCACGTCTATTGTCTGCGATGGACGTTACTCAAACTAACCGTACGAGAATTGTAATGCTGCAGGAACACAATGTTAAATATTACCGAGAGATCGCAGATATTGCTGGTGTCAGTCTTTCAACCGTCACTCTTGTCACCAAGTCAGTCAGTCAGTTAAGTGCCATACGTGATACACGTTTGGGCGAGCATGTCTCGAAAGAGACATGACTGACTGGGCAGAACGTTATCCCGCAGTAGGCTGCCATTGCTTTCTGCGGTAGATTGGTTGCCGACCAAAGCTATAGAACCCAATTTGTCCTGTTATTTAACCCATAACTGGAAGGAATAAACGGATTGATATCTTTCCCAAGGGTATTTGCGCGTAAATGAATGCAATGAATTCAGCTGGAATTCGAACTGGGCTCCTCGATTTCTCGTTCCGAGCCGATATCCAATGCACCACAACGCACATACGAAGACAAAATAGATCTATCAGACCAAAATGTAAATGAAAATTTGATCAGGACAGCGCAAAGAGACTACTGATAGGTGAAATTTTGAAAGAACTTAGGGAGACATTATTTGTTCTGTTTAATTAATTTGTACAAGGGAGTATATGCCATCACTCTTTTTATTCACTTTCCAGAGCATTGTGTCTTTTTTTTTGGAAAGATTTATCTTGAGTTCTATATAACATCTAAGATTCTCTGACACTAAATGCCAGAATTTTTGTCACAGATAAAAATACGACAGAATATTCGATATTCTATCAAGGATGTTTATTATATAATGATCACATAAAAGATATTTAAAACAAAATTTAAATATCTCATGTGATGTATCCCAGTTGTCATGTCACGGTAAACAGCCTCAGTTAGCAAGCTAAACACACGTAAGTCTTAGTGTTAATACGGCACCAGTGGGCAATTTTCTCTTCGACGCCGGTCACAAGCCAGGACAGAGAGGCTCCACAGTTAAACTACAACGGCTATGTGTTCGTGACTAATGCTAGCTACCTAGTTGGAGGACAGCAACTGGTGATTACCTGGTTAAAATATTCAAAACACTACTACTGGGCCCCAACGACTCCTACCCAGTTTAATGTTGAAAGCTAAACCAAAGCCTAGAATCTAAAAGAAAAATGATACTTGAAATCAATAATCAAATGACATTTTTAAAATAAATCGTTTCATTGTAGGAAAAAATAAATATTTTAGTAAGAGATCTTCATATTGTTATGGGTTAACGATAAACAATATTTATTTGCGCAAGTGCACCTGGACATATTCTAATCTGTCATAAGTACTAGTGTGAATTATTTTTCTTGCTGGGTGGCATAAACCTATGAAGGCGCAGGTAGTGTAATCAATATCGGCCATTCACTTTACACTAAAACCCTTAGAAAAAGCACCGATCTATCTTCTAGTTATAAGCTAAATAACAGATTTGATTCTCTTGCTAAGGGTCGACAAAGGACACCGAAAACTGTGAATTTAAAACCAACTTCAGGAGGGTTGGGCTGCATCAGGTTATCTTGCCCTAGACTCTGCTATTCAGTAAATGTGGTGCCTCTAACACACTAACGGGTTACCGGATATACACACGCATACAATTAAAAAGAGAAGGTTATCAATATAGATGAGGAAGGATGAGGAAGCAAGTGAGAGAGACACTCTCTGAGGAAAGATCAGCTACGATAATTTTTGAATTTAAACATAGTTATTCGTGACTGTTCGAAAATGGCCCCACAGACATTGTGCACTCTCTAAGTACACATTCTTTAAATACATAGAGAAAAAACTGATAATGCCTGCACGGTTGGTTATCGAGCCCAACTATCCCACGCGACAGACATAGAAAGGTAGTTTTATATTACCGGCGAATTGATTCGCTTCAACAATAGGCGCCTCGGGAAATATTAATCAGGAGAAATGACAACATCGCAGCGTGTTGAAAGTGCAAGTCAGGCCCGTTGAAATGATTTATTTTATTAATTTTATAATTTTCAGGAATTTTTTTCTGTTGTGAAAATGTATATAAAAGGAAGAACATTTTCTAAACGGTAAGTACGAAGATTTTCTATGTAATATAAATATATTTTATGTATATTTATGTTTAATATTTTAGAAGCAAAACAATTTAAGAGAGAAGCAAATGGTACATTGTAACCAGAGGGATTGCCTTGGTGGTTACATTGAATTGATGGTTTCCATAGAGAGAAACTTCGACATTCATTAACCGGAAAGATTTCGTTATTGTTGATGGCAATATATATTTTTATTTTAAAAACACCCCAAAAAGAAGGCTTTGCAACACTTATTTTTCTTTTAAGTATGGATATCAGTTTCCTTCCTAACATCCCACTCGATGTAGAGTGAAATGCCAACATCTTTATTATATAATTTTTTTTATTACGAGTTATAGTAGTAAGGATTGAAGATACCGTAAGTAAAGTTTCAATTCTGTTACATCCACCTACATTCTAATAAACTTAAGAAAAGTATGAATTCATCTCCCCCCACCTCAAACACTCGGTGGCAACTAGTCTAGAAGAAAGATTACTCTGAATTCAAACCCTAATGAGAGTTGTTTTCTCGCACTCTCACATCTAAAGGAGAAGGAATATGTAACGAAGCAAAACAGCACGAAATACTGAGTGGCAACAAGTTTGAAAGAAGGACAACTATGATTTCAAACATCAGCCTGGAGAGGGTTAAACTTCACCAGGAGTCATCAGTGCTGCTCCTTTGTATGCGGCATCCCTTAGTCACAAATAGTTAGAGAAGGTCGTGATTATTCCTACCCGTCAGTTAATCGCCGTACGTGTTACACGCTTGGGCGATCATTTTTCTTGACTGACTAGGCAGCAATTTTTTCTTCAGTAGATTGCCATTTCTTTCAGTGTCAAACTGATCACTAACCAAAGCTACCAATCTGCTCTGCTATATATCCTATAACTATAAAAAGTAGAGATGGATTTGTATCTTTCCAAGGGTATTTGCACGTAAGTGACTGCAACGAATTCAACTGAAATTCGAACCCGGATCTCCAATTTCTTATTCAGATATCCATTACACGACAACGCACAATCTTCAAGAGTACAAGTGATATGGCTTTTGTCATTTGGTGAAAAATGTTTGTGATTATATAGCGCCAGTCTATAGGGTACGTTCCACGATTTTCTTCCTTAAAACCTTTGTTAATCCTTGATTTGAGGAAAAGTTTCTTTACAGATTTTAATTACATTATTTCTCATTAAAGTAGAAACCATTCATAATACATATGAGAGTCTATATCTGACGAGGCTGTTTTAGAAGATGACTTGGTTTGTCAGTTTATGCACTGTTTTTTTTAATGCAAAAAAATAAGGAATGATATCATAGATTGAGTCTGTATTCGGAGTCAGCTGAAAAATAATTTCTTCAATGAAAACAAACGCGTTTTTGTGTCGAGAAGCAGTAAATTAAGGTATGTTAAATTGAACTTAATTAATGTCATGAATTCATATAGCATAGTATGTAAATGAATAATATTTAGAATTTTGTTTTCCTTTCAAACCAGAAAAAAACAAGGACAATAATTACAATATTCTAAATTATAATCTACTATCCCTTATTTATTTCCACTCTCTCACTACATATATATATATATATATATATATATATAACATTAAAAAGATCATTAGAAACCACAATAATAAAATTTTAAACAAATATAACAAACTAAGTAATTAACAACATAAAATAACAAAAGATAAAAATAGAAATACATGTAATTGCCGAAATCCGAACGAATATCAATTACAGAAGAAATGTCCAAGGAATTCTGTTGTTTACCTATACACTATTCCCACCACTGAAAACCCAAATATCAACAAACTTTAGATAAGTAGTAGCAAGGGTACCTTCGATTCTCAATGGAATCAACATATACTTTTTAATAAGAAGAATTATAGAAATAGCACTCTACAAACACTTTTGGCATTTAAAAGAAGTTAAAACAACCTCTAGTCCATAACTAAAAGTATTTAAAGAAGGTAGAATCTGTAATTCTTTACACGAGGGCCTTTCTTTTTTTGTGTATATTTACAAGAAAAATGACAACTCTGTTTTCTAAATTAATGCTGCTAATTGAACAAGACGAATTAACAGACACATGTTGACATTGCCTTCCGTTTATCTTAAAATATAGTTAATTACATTTCTACTATAAATATAAGTAATGTCTTTTGTGACCGCTCAATACTCACACCCACTTCCAACCTCAAACTCATTCACTAATCCATCACTTAACTTTTTGACTTTGTAGCGACTTCTGAACATTTCCCACCTATCCTTCAACCGCGTGTAATTATCCATCTTCAAGTAAACTTTCTATTGGTATATCTAACCAAATTCATTAAAATAAGAGAATAATAGGTTCAAATTTCTCTATATATATTTTCTTAAATCTTCCAGCTTAGTCTTATATCACCTGATGAAGTACTAGAAATAGCACCGAAACACGACAGCTCATATGTAGCGAACATATATTTTTATTATAAACCATAATAATGAAAATATTACTACAAATATATATATATATATATATATATATATATATATATATATATAGAAAGAACCTGCAGATATCTGAGGCCATCTACATTAAATCAAAATACCCACACATAATAAAATCACATTTCAATCTGGTCACAACACCACAACACATGACATTGCATTTAGACATATGGTTCTGTTAACATTACGGTATCTCACGCGATGTGACGTCATAGAACCGTATTACAAATTTACAAACTCCGTCTGCTATTCGGTGACTGCTATCGTTGCATAGTAATGTTTTATATCAACACAAGCTACAATCGTCTTTGATGGTGGTTGTTTTTATGTTAACATCCATGTAACCTCTCCGAAGATAGCTCATGTGAGCCAAAATCATATAACAAGCATTATAAAGAATTTTTTTTTTTTTAATCATTTCACCCCGAGCAAGGTAGAAACGCCACTGATGTGCAGGGGGTTACACAAATGTAGAAAGATTAATTAGAAAAGAGTGAGGAGTAAAAGCTAGTTAGAAAGGAACAATAGAAAGCTGAGAAAGCAGGTGCAATGACAGATACATGGGCGGAGAGAACGTGAAGATTATACAGGGGAGGGAAGAGAGCTAGAGTCCAGTGGTTAGTAGATGAGTATTAACTTTGCTTTTAAAATTCTGGAGGTCGTAGCCGTCAGGAAAGCAAGAATACGGGAGTGAGTTCCACAGGCGGGAAGTGCGAGAGAGGAAGCTGCAGGAGTAGAATTGTCGTCTGCGTTTGGCTAACCTGACTGTGAATGGGTGGGACCCAGTTGCCAGTCTGGTTGCACGGGTAAACACCTGTTGAGGAGGCATCAGTGACTTAAGCTCATCCGAGCAAAAGCAATGAAAGTATTTATAGAAGAGACAGAGGGAGGCCACATTTCGACGATGGGAAAGTGGCTGCAGACGAGTCGCCAGATCAGTACCTATCACATTACAGACTCTCCTTTGGAGCTTGTCAAGAACACTGAGGAGAACGGCGGGGGCACCTGACCATAAATGGCAGCAGTACTCCATGCACGGACGGATGGTTGACTTGTATATATGCAGGATGGATTCAGGTGGAAAAAACATCCTGGATCGACATAGTGACCCAATCTTCTTAGCAGTAGATTTTGCTATGGATTCAATATAGTGCTTCCATTTGAGGTCTGAGGACAGGGTAAGTCCGAGGAGGTGTATCAAAATGTTGGACAATTTGTGTTTTTATTTTCTCTTGAAATTCAAAACAAAATATATTTAGAACATCTCATGATTAAACATAATAGACATTCATTATCTGGTTTATTTAAAAGTACATGTTTAGAATATATATATATATATATATATATATGTGTGTGTGTGTGTGTGTGTGTGTGTGTGTGTGTGTGTGTGTGCATCATACCTTCATTCAAAAATATTTCATTGAATAATATAGATATATTATGCATTATATTATATAATATGAAATAGAATGGTCGTACGTTCAAATAATACTTCATTACTCATAAGGCCTCAAAAACGCTTCGGGACTGCCTAAAGATTTGGAAATTGAAGATAGGGAAGCTTCAGCTTTCATATTCAAGTAGTACTCCCATTTTGGCCTGATCTGTCTCTTGTCTCTTGTGAATATACTGGAGCGTTACAGTGAATTGACCATTTTTCTAGAACATTTAGCGATGGGCCGTGTACAAGAATTTTACGTGTGATCTAGAGTGAGCTTCATTCCTAAAAGGCGTATAGTTTTCCTTCAAAAATACCCGTTCATTGTGACAGAGGAAACGTCATGATGTGCTCTGTGCGGATTTTTTTTTAATCATCTCACCCCAAGCAAGGCATTCCACTGCCACTATTGCGCATGGGGCTACATAAGGGAAGGTAAAGAGAAGGAGTGGTTAGACATAGGGAATGTCAGGAGGAAGGTGACAGATGAGTAAGGATAGCGAGGATGAGGGTTAGGCAGATGGGAAGAGTGCTTGATAGAATGGGAGCAGGTTAGTGTGTTAGGAGGTGTCTATTGACCTTACATTTAAACTCCTGGAGATTGTAGCCGTCGGGGAAGCAATCGTTTGGAAGAGAATTCCACAGTCGGGAAGTGCGGGGAAAGAAACTGTTAATTAAATGCTCTTAGTTTCATTGAAAATACGACACGTTGCATGAGCTTTCAAGAAATGTCCAGTCAAAAGTCACGTTATATATGAATGCATATATATTTTTATATCATTATAGTCAGAGTATAAAAGAAAATATTTGACTTTAACTTTTATAAGTATAATATTTATTAAATTTTTAACGAAACATCTCATAAATTTCGCGGGACAGTTAAGTTGTAAATGTTTTAAAATTAACTTTCGTAATAATTTTTTCTAAGAATGTTGTTTAAAATGAGATCACTCTTTTTCTGAAAATTTTAAGTTGTTAATCAATGAAAAAATATTTGTTTGACTAATATTTCGTTTTTTTTTTTTTCGTGCTAAACTATATTATCATATTTTGTTCTGGAGAAAAATAGCAAAAACCACATTTTCTCATCAAAGTTTTCTATAAATATGTTCAGAGATGTGCTCCAACGAAACAAATAATGAAACGAATAAAGTTTGAATCTTTCTAGCTTAATTAATTGTGACATGTTCATTAATAAAAATAAATAAAGTTGATGTTTTAAGACAGTAAGAATAAAGGAATTCATTAATATTAATTATCTGTTGTAATATTAATATTTTTTGTTTTATTCAAAAGAAAGCTAAAAACATAATTGTGTACAACTGGCCTATTAAGTAATGACCAAATCATTTCCCCTGGGAGGAACGTGGTTGTCAATATGACAGTTAAAATAACACTTGATTGTTATCGTGTGATTCGGGATAATTATCCGGCACTAATCTCCATTTAGAAAGCTATTATATTGAAATGGGAAATTTTATTTTCAACTGTCATCACTGGCCAACAGTAAAATGTTCATGGGAAAACCTATTAATTATGTTGGTATAGGACCCTCAGAAAAATACAAAAAATGTTTTCTTTGCACAGTGATAAGTTTGCCATTCGTCCGCACATCGAAAATTATTTTAAATTTATAGAAGGATTCTGAAGAGAAGAATTTTTGGTACTCTACAGTGAACGCACTTTCCTAGCATTAGACGCAGCAATTGATCCAGTATTAACACCCCACTTCATGCTACAGCTAAATGTGATCCCAGGGAATCACATAATATTTAACTTTTAGTTTAGCCTAAAACATGCTGATAGAAAGCTGAAAACTTTCTTTGTTTTGAATAAATGAAAGCAATTTTGTTTTGAAGGCGCTAAAGTTTATAAACCATTACGTGCTGTACTTAAATACTGATTGGAGTTTCTTCTTGTGAGAAAGTGCTAGTTGTATTTTGTCGCATCTTCTTGTTTGTTTAGGGACAATATCATGTTTTTAGTTAGTTATGGTTAAGGATATAGTTAACGTTATGGTTAGGGTTATGTTTAGGGTTATAGTTAGGATTATGGTTAGAGTTAAAGTTGGGGTTATGCTTAGGGTCATGTTTAAGGTTTTAATTATGGTTGTGGTTATTTTTAAGATTATGGTTAAGGTTATTGTTAGGGTTATAGTTAGGTTTAGATCTAGAGTTTTTAGTAACAATATTCTTATCGCTACATTTATTTTAACGAGGCTTGACAGTATTTGTATATATTTCTGAGATAAGTTAGTATTTAGACTATTTGCATTATTCAGACTATTGCCCTTATCTTTTCGGCTGTTGTACACTCCGGCATTTTTCAGATACTAGGAATTTCGAACCGAACCCTTTATTTCCATCAGTGAGCTATAATATTCTCATTCTATGTGCGATACCACTTCTTGTAGTCATGTAGTTGTGTCCCTTTCGTAGTGATCATACTAAAGGGTTCGTTTCGAAATTTATAACACTTGAAAAGGACAGAGCGTAGTACGACCGAAACGTAATAAACCTGACAGTAAAATTAAGACAATAGTCCAAACAATGTAAATAGTGCTAAGACTTGATTGGTTTCGAACGTTACACACCAACAACGCTGGCTTATATGAAACGAGAATTTCTCTGTACTTAATGAATTTAGCCTTAAGTTCCTATCGCATAAGTATTAAATAAATAAATTTCTTTTTCAGCTTTGAATGTTTCTGATTAAAAACAAAAACGGAAATTTCTGGTAGCCATGTAGTTATATCCCTTTCGTAGGGATCGTACTAAAGGGTTAGTTTCGAAATTCATAGCACATAAGAAAGAGCGAAGAACAGACAAAACGTCATAAACCTGGCAATAAAGGTGAGGACAATAGTTCAAACAATGTAAATTGTTCGAAGGCTTCATAAGTTTCGTACGTTACACACCAACGACGCTGGCGAGAATTTATAACTCCGTACTTAGTGAATTTAGACGTAAGTTCCTGTCGCCTAAGTATTAAAATAAAGAAATTTCTTTTTCAGCTTTGAAGGATTATGAATTATAAAAGGCGGTAATTTTGTGTGAAGACACTAAGCGCAAAAACATTTTTTTTCATAATTGAATAAAATCATCTCTAACATGAGTTCAATAAAAAAAAAAACATCTATCGTTTTGACATATTATTGTGATTTGTGTAAAATACATTTGAAAGAATGTCTACCAACCGTCAGCACTTGTAAAATATCTTTGAACATAAATTCTCAACTGTAATTACATCACTAAAATATATAGGCTAAACGATAAGAATGAAAACAAAAAAAGATGAAAAAAGTACTTACTGAAAAAATCTTTGTTCTCATCGATAGATACTCGTGACTTTCCGGCTTAATTCGACCAGACGCATTAAATTCTTTAACAAGTTAAAAGATTATACGCCTGCTTTGAAGTTCTGAATTGATATATTGATATTGTTACACGGTGATTTTCTAACGGCGTTCACATCTTTGCTGTTTTTCAGCATTACGTTCTTCATGGCATGTAATGTTATCAGACTAGACCTGGTTTCTTCACGTGAGTCACTTTTCTACCTGCGAGTCGTGGCTTCCCTCCGTATTTTCTACAGAAAATATTCCTGCGTGTTGTCCGTATCTTGTCTACGTGAATTTAAGAGTACTACTAGATTGGCCACTACGTCTCATAGTTTTACGGTTGAAACAGGTAAATGCAACCGTAAGTTCTATTCGAACTCTTTCTTTTCTCGTATTTCACTTGTTTAAAAATCTCTACTGTTTTCTTTCTTCTCTCTCACATACAATCTTTAAAAATTTAAATACAATGTCAAACGTCAAATTGTGTCTTCTAACACCAGTTTTTTTATTGTTCTAATAAGGAGGCTTTTCTAAAAAGCAATATTTCTTTTACATCAGGTATTGGCCAATAGTTAATAAAAGTTTATTGCGAGAAAGGGATATGCTCAATTGAATTTTTCCTATCATGAGCATTACCATATCCATAATATACACGGAGGAAAAGAATAGCTGAAAATAACATAAGATTAATACACGGAGGAAGAGAATAGCTGAAAAAAAGAGAATGATAAACTTGCTTTGCTTGCTAAGTGAACTTTATACCGATAAGTTATAACACAAAGTTATCAATAAATATTTAAAATTGTCTCAGCTAAAAAAAACTATAACGCATATAGGCAATAACAAGCAGTAAGAAGAAAACGAACAGAGAGAGGACGTTCATTGTTATAATTTCCAGCGACAATTCGAACTGCCGCAGGATTCTTTTTTGTTTCTAGTGAAGACATATTTACACTTACTAAAGAGTGTTGAAACGAACTGGATCTATTTTCTATATTTCAGAGAAGGGAATATATTTCTCAAAGAGAAAACGGCGTTTAATGTGTATTTGCTTATGAGAAGAGAGCAAACCAGGATCGTTTCTATAATCCAAGCATTATTATTATTTCAAGCGGAATTATCTTTATCTTTTATGAGGACATATTATCTAGCGTCGAGCTATGGGTATTTCCCAACGACAAGATTACGAGTAGAGGCAGTTTCTATAATTCGAGCGAGCAGGATTTCCCTCGGGGAAAACGGCACTCTTTTTTTGTGTTTTAGTCCAGACAAGTCTCTTGTCTTGCCCGTCGTGACAAAGTAAACACTAGTGTTGAAACCAGGAGCGAAAACGAAAGACTGGATACATTAGTTCGATTTTAAAGAGACAACATTTAGCGGCTGCTACGTGACTAAGGTGAATTCAACTTAACCGTGGGGTGATAATCACCTTTTACAATTTTCCTATCTCATTGTCTTCAACGATCGGTAGCCGTTTGCATCTTAGTCGCATTATCATCCTGCTTACGGTGAAATGATTGAAACTGATGCTTTCTGTCTCTCAACATTCACTGACTTTTTCTCTGGGCATAATTTCTGTTTGTCTGAAGGTATTCTTTTTTTCAGGAATCTTCATATTTCATCAAAAATGAAAGATATGATATACAATTAATGATACTTTGGACTTGTTAATTTATGGCATAGCAACATGTCTAGATTTTTTTAGCGGTATATCAAACTCTATAACAGGGGATGCCCAACTTGTTTAATGTAAGAACTGTAATCTGAAAAATTAAGTTCAGATATTTGAGCGTCGAAAGATATAAAAAAAATTACGAATACGTTTTAGCAACATACATTATTTTGTTACAAAACGTACATAAAAATATTACAAAATGCATGTATTAAATGATATTTATTAATGTATGCATTTTTACCTGCATTTGTTTTCGTAATTACGCAATACAAATATGTATTTATCCGCAGAGTCTTGTTTGGCAGCTCCACAGTATGGTTAGGCTTCCGATTACTTCTAGCCGATCGAACTGCTGACATAAGTCGGCGACTTTACCCCTGAGCAATGGGCACTCGGGAGAGGAGAGTAGACTTTAGCATCTTATATACAATGTAAACACAGTAAGTAGCCGAGTGTTCAAATTCATTACTGAATGAACGGTGCGAATTATTTATATATATATATATATATATATATACACCAAATGTTTTCAAAATCTTCGCTAATGATTATTTGAAATATATTTGCCGTATCTAACACGATAATGAACTACGGGCATTTCTAAAAAAAAAGTGCTAATTTGCATTTCTGTATCAAAGTGAGTGCAATTTTCGTTAAACCTTTACTCAAGACCTAAGTCTTCTGACATTGCTCTGTAAGTCTTACTGGCGGGAATTTTCTGTAATCTCTCTGCCTTTCACCATTGCTTCACTCAGCACTACAGAAAAGTGCCCCACCCAGATCTAGCATTAAAATTAGGATTTAAATTCTTGAATATGTTTACTAACCATGAACATTAAACTTACTTTTTAATCCAGTGGGATCTCAAGTCATGGTCAGTAAATAATTATAAAACTTTATATGCTTTTTTACATAACTATGATGTTAACTGGGTTGAAAAAACATATTTTCTTGAAACAGCATATTAAAGCTCAAAGAGTCGCATGAGGCTTGCGAGTTACGGTTTGGTCTGGTCTGATGCATATGTTATTTAATTCCGAAGTCTAAATATTTTGTAGCATATTTTCTTAGATAATAATAGCTTAACATGGTACAAGTCATATGAATGAACCCATAACTGCATGAAGAAGAGGTGGTTTCATATTTTTCCAAGATTATTTGCGTATTATTGAATATAACGAGCGTAACAGGAACTGGAACCTAACTTTCCCATTATGTCTTCGGAGCTGTTATTCTTTACACCACGCGCACATAGAAGTTTACAGCACCTGATATTCCCAGGCAGCTATACATCTAGGCTCAATATTGCTTTAATTCGGTCATCGTACGGACGGAGACTGGTGTTTCCACGTAATGTGATCATAACGCTTGCAGGGTTGTGTAACGTCGGAGATATATATATATATATTACTGTTAGGAAATCACAAATAATTAATAAATGGAAAAGATAGATATAGGTACAGTTTTAAAATAAATTAAAACGAAATATAGCATAGGTTTTATTTTTTTCAACAGATTTAAAATATAGAAAATAAATTCGGTTTTACACTAGATTCTAAATGGTTAACTTGGGACTGTTTCATATTAACTTAAGTTAGTTAAAAAATTCTCTTCTACTCTAAATGATAGAGTGTTGTTTTGACATTTCATAAAAGAAGAGTTTCCAATTAATCTTAGTGTCGAAATTGTAGATATATGTACCCTTTTCAACGATATTAATCGTTAATTACTACTATTCACCCAGAAGAAGACAGGAGCCGCTCAGTGTTATTGAATAATGTTAATGTAGTAATATAAGAAGATAAAAAATTCAGTTTTTGATTACATAATAGGATTGAAGAGAGGTTTGTTTGAACTAAAGTCAAAAAGACAGGCATACGGTTAATTTTATACTAGATTAGGAAAATAGGTTCTAAATTACGCCTGTATAAAAAAGTAATATATAGGTATAGCTTTTTACTAGATTAAAGTAAGTAGACATTTTTTAAATTATCTGAGAAGCAAGTGTCACTCAATATAGAGAGTTACTGAATGTGATTATTTTCAATCTCCCGATCAGCGGTGTTGCTGCCGAATGTAGTTTATCGTCATACGCGGGAATGGAGAGACACGTGTCCTGTTTGAACTAACCTAAGAACTTGAGTGCATACTTTATATCCGTTTCAAAAATGAAGAATTGGTTCTACATCTAGAAATTGATCCCATTTTGGTTGGCCTTTCTTCCTCAGGGTGTGTGCTGTAAATTTTGAAAACAAGAAAACACTTGTATCAATTTATTCCATTGCATGAGGTAAAACACAGATGATTATCAATCATAAAAATAAAAAAATATAAAAAATAAAGACAGCTTTTATTAATATAATACTATAAAAATATTGCTTTTAATTTGAAAAATTCATAATTTTAAGAAGTTGTGGAGAGCAATGAACACTTAAAAAGAGAAAGAGACTCCATATCTTTGCACTAACGTTATTCAAAATGACTAGTATCGATTCGATCAAAGGGTATGGCCTTTGTTTCACGGAAACACACAGATTAATCAGTAGTTCTTGATTTTTACAACAACAGAGCCGTTGATGATTTACCTATGATTATATGTCATTATGAGACGAGCTGGTGAAAAGTTTTCTTATAGGGCTAAAAGCAATAAAATATTAATCACATATTTATTTAGCCTTTGCTGTAATGAGACGCTGTCTGCTTCAATCTTTGCCTCTCTTCATTATCCACTTTCCAAAATGTTGCAAGGAGGGGGATATTTGATGCAATAAAAAGGTATTCTTTTTTTTCTACGACGTTAGTATTTTCTCAATGTTTGATCGTGTACACTCTGAGCATTTTAACCCGGAAATTGCTGACTTGGTAATTGTGAGTTCCTTCCATGGGCAGGGGATGGCTGACTTAGAATATGTGGAAATAGTTTGCACAATAAATGAGCAATGCAAAGTAAAAATTAGAGGAGTTTTTATTAAATTTAAAAATAAAGGTTGCTTAGAACGGCCACTCTTCTAGATCTTATTGTACTAATACTGACAACACAGCCATTTATTACCGTCTTGATAGCAAGTCTGATAGGTTCGATAAGGTCAAATCGCACCTAAAACATGACCCACATCTTGTTGATAACCGGATCAAGGAATAGCATGTTAAATGTAATTTCTCCAAAACAAAACTTCTGCTTATTAATCACCTGCAAAACCCTTTTTTCTCTGCCATCAGCACGGCAGATGTAATGTGACTCATTAAGCTGAAAGTTCTGTGTAGTTCGCACTCGTTTGCACCTGGTTTCTTTAGCAGTGCTATAAATATCGACTTGCATAGGTCGTCTGGTATTCCACTATTAGAAATTTCGTTTATTATGTCGGTAATTTTTTCTATGCCATATTCTCTCAACAGCTCTATTACAACATCTGGAACATCTGCTTTGCTTCTGTTCAATTTGACCGTTTCAGCTTCCACTTCAGATTTTTATATTTCCGGTATATCCTCCGCCTTGTGTATTCTCGGTTGTTCTCTCTTGTCGCAAAAAAGGTCCTTTATATACTCTTTCCATCGCTGGATTATTTGCTCTTTCTCCAATATGATTGTTCCATCCTTGGATTTTATGCATCCTGTTGAGGAGCAGGTTTTTTGTCCTGTCGGTTCTCTTATCTCTTTATGGATCTCTGCTTTATTCGTCCTGCTCAGTCTCTCTACATCTGCGCATTTGTTGTTGAGCCATTCCTCTTTAGCCTGTCTGCATTTGTTCCTTATTTCCCTGTGTCGTTTCTTGTACTCGCCTGCATGTCTTGGCGTTATTTTTTGTCTCCTTTGCTTCATATGGAGAATCCATTCAGTCATCCACTCGTTTTTCCTTCTGCGTCTGATTTCCTTTGGGGCAATGTTGTTCGCTTCCTTTAGTGAGTTCTATTTTGATTGTCCTTTTCCAATGTGTTCTTCATATTTCTTTCTCACGCTGTCATTGTATTCTTTCTGCAGGGTGAGGTCACTCACAAGCGTGTTGTATTGCAGCCTTTGTGATGTGCTGGGCCTCTTCATTCTCCGGAGATTTATCTTTAGTTTGCAGATGACTGGGACATGGTCATTCTGCATTCGGCACCTGGGTATGTTTTGCATTGGACCACCGCGTTCCAGAATCTCTTATTTATAGTTATGTAGTCTATGTGGTTCTTCGTGTCACCTACTGGGCTTTTTCATGTCCATAGACGTTATGGGTGTCCTTCAAACCAGGTGCTAGTAATTACATGGTCATTTGCTGAGCACTATTGGACCCACTTTTCTCCTCGTTCGTTGCGATCCCCTAGTCTAAAGTTGCCGGTCGTGTCTCCTTCCCTCTCTTTACCTACCTTGGCATTCAACTCCCCCATTATGATCCTAATTTCTTGGCTTTTGCACCGAGACTTGGCACTGTCCAGTATGGAATAGAAGGATTCTATTTGGTCCTCAATCTTTTGGGTTGTCGGCGCATAAACTACTATGTTGGCTATGTTGAAGGGCCTTACGCCTAGTTTAACCAAGAGGACTCTCTTTGAAAGCTAACAGTATCCAAGAACGCACTTCTTTTTTGTTGTTTTTGCCTGCTGCATAAATTATCCCGTGGGTGTCACTACTGAGGTCTCCATTATTAGGCCAACATCACTTATCTTTATTTACTAGAGTGCATAGAATCCTCAATATGCACTACATGCCAAGAGAAATATACCGTGAAACACATACTATTAGAGTGTGTAGATTTTGATCTACTGCGAACAATATATTACCAAGTAATTAAAAAACGCTTTTTACGAAAATAAACCCATTCACGATTGTAAATTTACTAAAAGAAATTAGATTGCATGTGACGAGCATGCGCAGTAATGTCCGCAAACTGCGTGTGCGTGTTTCGCCGGACACACCTTGGAGTACCATAATGGACTCTACCAAGGACTATAAAACGAGAACGCCCGAGTAGTTTGACAGTCTAGTTGGCTACGTGTTTGATGTCTGTTTTTCGGGGTCGAAAGGTGTTTGCTCGTGTGTAGCACCGCCATGTGCTACCGTATTTCTTTTTTTTTTTATTATTTCATTGTACTCAAAAATATGAGTAATTGAAAAATAGTTCAAATATCTACGTTAACATGCACACTTTTTACAAAACTATCGCGAAGTATTTGTTTCAAAATTTTGTTGGCATTAAATAAACCATTGCGGTTGATATACCATAAAACAAAACAACCAACGAACTTTTATTTTTCTCGTTCTTTAACAACGTTTCAGATTTTCTTATTACTTTACGCTCACTAACCCGATCGTTCTTAGTCGCTTTACTGTCTTGATTGTCGGGGAAAGGATTAAAGAAAATATATCGCTAGGTTCAATAGGGTAGATTCTAATAATATTTATACTTATTCTTTATGTACCATGAACCTTCTAAACGTAGGCGATCATGGACTTCCACTTGCCTCAGTCCCTTGTCGCTCTTAATCATTTTCCTCTTAGTATCTATCGCTAACCTCGCTCTGCTATCTATTAGCTAAAGCCCATCAAATATGTTTCGTGCTGTTTGCCTCTGTCTCTCTTTCTTTCTATCTGTCATGTGAGCTTTAGCTGTCATGTGAGCTTTAGCTTCTGTAAACCATCATTCCTCATTACGTGTCACTTCCTGTTGTTAAGCATAAGTATTTCTTATTTTAATTCTCCCGGCACCTCGTCATTGCTCATGGTATCCTCTAGATTTCTGCTACCCTGAGCTTCTCCTTCATCCTTGAAGAGATCGTTCAACATTCGCTGTCATACAGAAGGACAGCTATCACATAACAAGACAGCACTTTTTCTTTGTTTCCAATGAGATATTTCTGTTTCCCAATACTCAGGTTAGCTTTTGAAATGCGTCCTTGGCCATGCCGATGCGTCTTCGGATCTCACTCTTGCACGTTCTCTGCTATGTCAGAACGTTTTCCAGGTACTTAAATTTCATTACTTGTTTCATTTTAGTTACTCTGATCCGTAATTTGTATTTTAGAATAATTTAAACATCAAATTGCAAAATAAATAAAAACAATGCATTTATATACTATTTAAGTGTTATATATCGCCGTACGACGACAAAACAACGAGAATACGCATATATAAAAATATAAGGTTATATTTTTATTCCTGACGACGAACCCGTGTGGAACAGAGAATGGAAAAGTGAGAGCGCACATAGAATGGGTCGACGGGAGTGTAGTCTTGCCTGAGGTGTCTCTCTGCTTCCACTGGCCGTTCTCTGCTGGCGAATCCGTGTGTGTCGAGGTCTTTTTATAGTCTTCTAGAACCGGGACTTTCCTTCCGGTTTTGCCTCGCCCACGCAACGCCCACGTAATTCCGAGAGACACCTGTTCTGTTTGCCTCCGTAGTCATTTCCGCCGCTGTCGGAAATAAGGTCAAACGAGCCTGACTCATAACCCTGCGACATCCGCTCTAGGCCCCGACAGGATGTATTTCTCAAACACCTGTCTTGTCGTTCGCCGACCCCTTCACCGACGGGAAACACCATCGATTGCATCAACCTTCCTCGGGTGGGGCCAGATTGTTATATTACATAAGCAATCACCTTGAAATATAAGTACTGCTATATTTCGATACATCTAAAACAATATTATTCCAAACATGGATCAGGCTAGTCTCCCGGGTTAACTCTCACAACTGATCTCAAGTGGAATGACTGTATAGAATCCATAGCTTAATCCGCTCCTAAGAAAGTCGGTTCTCTGTGTATGGCCAGGAAATTTTTCCCATCTGAAACAGTTCTGCACATATATTACAGCATGGTATCACATGTCTTGTCGAGTCAGATAGTGTTGGTTTTAATTACTTTAATAAATGAAGAAGTGGTTATTGTATGTTCCGTGCTTTTTCAGGAGGTTGGCGATCATTGTTCTTTAAATTTCTTGTCCTTTGTCGCTCTCAATAGATTTTGATTTTATTTTTCTCCTAAAACTTTTTCCGACATCCTCACTCGGGATTTAGTGTTATTTTCCTCTTTCCCTCTTGCCTTCAATTGATCCTGTGAGTGACAAATTTACAAGCCCTCTTTTCTTCATTATGTTCTTTAAAATACGAATGTTTATAAAATCTTTTAATAAAATTTGGAAAAAATCATTTTTAAATTTTTTTTAAAGCTAGTTAGAGCAGAAGCATGAAAATATTTGTAAAAAAAATCAGAAAGAAGCCACGTTACGTGGGTGAGAATGTGACTGAAGGCGAGATGACTCAATTACATTGCAAACCATTCTTTAGATTCTGTCGAGGGCGTCGAGTTGAACAGCAAGAGCACCTGAACAGATATATAAACAATATTAATACACAAAAGAATTGTAGATTTATAAATGTGCAAGATCTGTTCTAAGGAGGAAAATCTGTAGTCATACAGAGGCCCAAACTTCCTTGCAATAAATGTAGTTATAAATCCGATATATTCGTTTCACTTCAGGTCGGTTTAAAAAGTGAAGCCAACGAGGCGCAGAATGTTGCTCTCAAGGAGAATTCATCAGCCATACTAATGGCTTGCGGTAACGACTCTCTTTGCAAGTTAAAGGACAGCAATAATGTTTAGATGCATTAAAATTTATCAGCCATATCCTGTCCCAGTTAACGATTTATTGGTGGATCTTTTCAAAACAAGAAACCGGTTTTACTTTGCTAGCCTTGGCAGATTTACTACAGAAACGGAATTAAATGGTTGTGTCATCTGCATAGATGACTACTTGAGATCTGATAATATCAGAATTAATATCGATAAAGACCAGCAACATTGATGGTTGTAGAATAGACCCTTGAGGAGCATCCACGTTCATGTGAAAGAATCCGGAAAATTACTTGTTAAAAAGGATTTTCATTTCCTGATCCGATAGAAACCACTGGATTAATTCAAACAATCATCTACAAATACCGTATTTTGGAACTTGAGTAGATGACCAGCATGCTAAATCCTGTGAAACATTTTTTTATATATCTAGAACAAATGCTCTAGTTTCACCATTATTATCAAGAGCCTGACGTCCATATTCAGTGATGGCCGTTAGCACATCAACGGTAGACCTGACAAAGAGGAAGCCATATTTTTGTCCGCTAGTAATGGCGGGATGCTTAACTACTTCAGCATCGAATAATTTACCGAGAAGCAAAAAAAGGCTAATAGGACGATAGTAAGTAGTCAAAAATCAGCCAGAATTATTAAAACCTGGAAATACTGATGAAGACTTTTAACAAGAAGGAAATCAGAAAGTAGAAAGGCAATAGTTGTAGTGTTTAGAGAGTACTGGAGGTATCTAAGTGGCACATTTCTTTAGAACGATGACTAGGATTCTATTAAATTCGTTTGCCTTATATGAGTCTAATTTAGAATTATATATATATATATATATATATATATATATGTGTGTGTGTGTGTGTGTGTGTGTGTGTGTGTATGTGTGTGTGTGTGAAAAATGTATGTATATAATTATAAATAGCAATATATATATGCAACTTGTTATATATATTATATCATTTATATGTTATATATGCGCGGTACTTATTTGAAACCGCTCAATAGCAATAGTAGAGCTGACGATCGCAAGAGCGTGAAACCCAGGGTCACAAACTCACACACACACACACACACACACACACACACACACACACACACATATATATATATATATATGTGTGTATGTGTGTGTGTGTGTGTTTAATACAAAAAGAAATAGCCTGTAGGTAAAATCCCAAAGGTCAGATTATATGAATATTAATTTTGTTAATATTAAAAATGATCCAGTTAGAGGGCTCGATGTAAATAGTATTATCTATTTACAGAGCCAAATATATATATACTATATCAAATAAAACCAATTTTTTTCATCATCATATCGCCCCAAGCAAAGCATTTTACTGCCACTGTTTTGCAGGGGGTTACTTAAAAGGAAAGACATAAGAAATAGCTACAGGTTATAGAGGGTGTCAGGATGTGGGTACGAGAAGGATGAGAATACTTATGAGAGTGGAGTGGACGGCGAAAGAAGCATGAGAGTGAATGCAGGTTAGTGAGATAAGAGATGACTATTGACTTTATATTTATATTCTTGGAAATTGTAGCTTCCAGGGAAGCAATTACACGGAAGAAAATTTCATAAGCGGGAAGTGCGAGAAAAGAGACTGATGGAATAAAATATGCTTTACATTTTATTGGTTTCTCATTAATAGTTTGGAATCGTAATTGCTAATCCTGTGGCTCTAGGAAATTCATATATAGACGAAATCAGTGAGCTACGTTCAATGAAGCAGAAGCCGTGAAAATATTTGTAGAAGAGACACAAGCAAGCCATACTGCGCCGGTAAGAAAGTGACTGGATCTGAACTGCCAAGTCGGGATCGAACACATTACAGATTCTCCGTTGAATTTTGTCAAGGACACCTAGTTGAATAGAAGAAGCACCAGATCAGCAGTATTCAATGCATGGACGGATGGTAGATTTATATATGTGCAGAACTGTTTCAGATGGGAAAAATTTCCTGGCCATACACAGAGAACCGACTTTCTTAGGAGCGGATTAAGCTATGGATTCTATACAGTCATTCCACTTGAGATCAGTTGTGAGAGTTAACCCGGGAGACTAGCCTGATCCATGCTAATGGGAGGGGGTATTAAGTGATTGTCTGTGATGGTTAATAGATAGCAGTTTCGTTTTGAAAACATTAACATTCACGAGCCATTTCTTACCCCAGTCCGCACAGCGTTGGAGGTTCTTTTCAAGCTCGGCAGGGAGGTTTGCTTTGTCAGCCCCGGCAGACTTTTGATCGAGGCGAGAGTAAACCGTACTGTGGTCACTTGGATACAATATGTATATTATATAAACTGAAATAAAATATGTATATTTTATAAAATAAAACTCCAAATACTACATACTGGACGTCGAATTTTAAAATTAATTTAGTTTCTTTCTTATCTTCCCCGCATTTTTTAATGCAAACTTCCTGTGTATGGATATGTTCTTAGTAACCTTCCGGTATGCGAAGTTTTGTACCATATTTGCAATAAAATTTTGTTTTTGGATCGTTTCTGAGAAAAACGATATTTTTTAAACGAAATGGCTATATGTAAGTTGTATTGAGGGTTTTACCTGATATATATATATATATATATATATATATATATATATATATATATGCGTGTTTTATTAAATAATATAGACACATTTTGTCTGTTTATTTTATGTAATTTTTATTTTCATATTCTCTGATAAGCTTAAAAGCATTATCATTAATTGAAGAAAGAAAATCACAATATTGATGCATAATTTTATTTTTATTTAATAATCCAATCTAAGCTTTCGGCTTACATAAACGCTTTTCAAAGATGTCAAATTACATTACTTATTATAAACACGAAGAAACCATAATGACAATCTGTCTTTGTTTACAATGGAAGATTTTCAAGCAACAACAAACTCATGCATTTAAGACGCTGGAAGCGAATGTCGCATCACAGCTCGTGACGTCACACAAAACCAAGCGTGAAAACAAGAAATATTGAGTGTGGGAAGCCATTGGAATAAACCAATGGCTTCTGTTATTATATGAATTTAAGTATATTTGTGGAGATATCATAGTTTATCTTGTTCAGGTTAGTTTTCAACTGTTTTATATAGCTTCGAGAATTTTTAGATTTGTCTAATTGTTTTCAACATATATATATATATATATATATATATATATATATATATATATATATATATACGTATGTATTGCGGGGTCAACCATACTTTAAAACATTTTTTTGTTGAATACGATAGAAAAGAAAAATTCAATTAATCTTTTATTGATATTTTCTAACATTTTTTATTTTTGCTTTTGTTTGTATTTTCTAATGTTGCAAGTGGTTCCAGTCAATTGTTTAAGCATTTCCAAGATTTTGTTGTTATTAGTAATACATTTCTTTTCAAAGTTTTCTTTTAAGAAGTAGTTCTTTGATGCTGATTGAATTGCTATAGCGTTTATTCTCAGTCCCACGGAAGAAACGAGTTTGCATTTATTCGAGTTGACTTGTCGCCCTTTTACTTCAGAAAAAAACATCACATTCACCTTGTCTCTGATATTTAACAAACTCCCTATATATATACATATATATCACACACTTTCCCCTGTTTGTGTGTGTGTATTATCTGCTCTCCAGTTAGGGCAATAAAAGATATTCTGGGTAAAGATAAACAAACAAAAGTCCAGGAAAATTCAGAATTCAGAGCTGAAAGGAATGTAACTCATTTACGCTTGAATGGAAAATATTTATTGGAAATGGTACGAGTGTCCGGAATTCGGCCATAAACTCAAACAGCCCTAAAACAAAACTGAATCTCTTTTGGAGAAATAGAGAATGGAACACACTTTGGGACTCTCAAAATTTAAGCTGTTTACCGAAAGCAACTCAGGAGCCGATACCTAATTATAGAAAATAGCGGCAAATAGTTCATCTGGACGTCTCAATGGAGCAAACGGTAAAACAGAACAGAAAAGAAAATCCGAAAACCGCTAAAGATTTTGAAAAAGAAATTCAACATTACTTTTCGTAATTATTAGAAAACACAGATTGGTCTCAATGACCCCTCTCAGAGCTTGGAGCTCTCTTAATATTGCAATTTGAGGGAATACAGTGATTCGTAATGTAATGAATGAAATATAAAGAAAACTGTTGTCATTTGAACGTATTATGCGAACGTGATTTGGTTGGGTTACGTTTTAATAACTTAATCTATAATAAGAGCCGTGTTCGTCCATCGCGCGATTTCACCTTTGAAAAGATATGCAGCACTTTCTTTAATAATAAGATACATAATATTTCTTTCAGTAATAATTTAAGTTAATTGAAACTAAAACTTAGACATAAAATCTTACACGTTGAATTAATAGGTAGAACATTTTTAGGGTAGAGGGTATACGATTTTTGTGCCTAGTAGTCAAAGGTGATTAAATCTTAGGCAATATCGATTAAGCTCTCTCATATTACTATCTGTTCTTCAAAAGAAAATTGTAATGAAGCCTGTAGACGGTTTTTAGATATTAAATTTATAATACACCATGATGTTATTTTTGAAAAGCAGAGGCAGAGCACATTTAGGATTAAAAGAAATATGATACACTATTGTATGAATTACACACAAAAACTATTTTGAATTTGGTTAACCTTATAAAGCGATTCATTTCAAATAATTAGGCTTTAATGATAATATAAATTACTGTCAAAAATCCATTTGGCTCAGTCATAAGTACTATCCGGTTTTCAGAAAAAATCTAATGATAGCAATAGTGTTCTAACTACAAATCATACTTGGCTGTAAAAAATAAATTTTTAGTTGATTAGAATTTTTAAAGTATTAGCAGATTACACCACAGATTGAAGAAGAAAAAAGATGCTCTTATCTACAAAACGAAATGTTGTATACAATAATACGAACACAAGAATGAATTGTGGAACTCACTGGTCTGTTCTACTCCTCCCACAAAATTCACCTGACCTTGTTTCAACTGGTGACACCGGTCACCAAATATATATATATATATATATATATATATATATATATATAATAAATAATTAATTGAAATGGTGTCGAGACACCAAACATTTTTTAGCTACATTAAGGCGTTGAATCAAAATCTTACTTAATTGTTTTTAGTTGTACAGAAATTACTCATTTAAAAAAAATAATTGTTTTCTGTATATATGATATAGATAATAGAAAATATTTTGCAAATCAAAATCATAGAAAGAAACAAATATTGGGCTGCTTATTGATAAATACTATTATTCAATAACAATCAGAATGTAAATCTGTAAAAATAGCACAATTGAATATATAAAGACTAACTAGCATTTTCAATAAACCATTTAATAAACTAACAGCTGAAATAAAACCTTCGTGAACAAAAGAAATATGGTTAAATTTTTCTCTTTCTTGATTGTCTATCATGTTCAATGATTAAAAGTCTCTTTTGATCTTCAAGCAGTAGTTAGCATTCATTTGTTTGTCCCACCGTATCTGGTAGTGCTCTTCCATTTTTTTATACCCTGATAAGCACGTTCTCCTTGCTCATCACGTACATCGCAACAATTTCCCGGACATTTATCTACATGACTATGTAAAAAATAAAATTTAATATTTATACTAACATATTACTGATAAAAGTTATCAGGTAATTCGGATTTTGGTAATAAATTAGAAAAATCTTGTTACTTCTTTTACTCAAAAACATTTTTTCTCAGAAAACATAGTTTATTTCAGGTAGCTGACAGCAGTTGCTTGGCTTACCTGAAAATTGATGTGTTTCTATGATCTTTATTAATTAAATGTTGCGATCAACCAAGATGATCGGTCTCAGTACAGCAAATCAATAGGCAACTATGAAAATCTAAGGTCATTTTCGTTATCAGCACCATCAATTTAGCTAAGAACGTGTTTTGCATCTTGGCACCAAAAATCTTGTTGATCAGCGTTATTACCTGTTACGCTCGCTTACAAACGCTTTCATAAATAATTGACAGATAACTTGCAATACAACTTTGTAAATAATGGTGAATATGTCATCAAATAAGATATAGCTGAACTTTTATAATTTTAATAATATTGTTTCGATTCACCACATTATGATGATTGATTTTGTTATCTTTCTTAACCCCATTAGCGATTTTGATTGTTTTGGTTTTATATAAAATAATATTATGTTTGTTTTTATAGCATTAAGTGAATAAATAATGTAAGAATATATCTGATAAACAAAAGAGGTAATTATTTATGGTCTCACCTAATAGCTCCTCTCCACCCAGTGGATCACTATCTAGAGTCGAATTATGTTGACAGTACTGGTTATATTTTGATCACTGAAGAGTATTATTTAGCAAATAAGTTTGATAACATGCGTGGTAATTTTATTAAACTCTAACTAATAGAAGCCAGAAACACAGGGAATCATTGTACTACGGTTAAATTACGTTGACAAAAGTAGATCCCTTTCGGATAGAGAAGTGCATTAATAAAAGAATTAATAAATAAAAGTATTCATTATTTACTACTTAGCCAAACAAATACCAGGCACCTATGTGGCCAAATTACTTTAAAAAATGATCCAAATTAATAACAAAATATTATTATTTAAAAATATATTTGATAAAAATGGGGTAAATATTAATGACTACTTAATAGAAACCCAGAAGATCAGTTTCCTACAGTAGAAAAAATTCCACACTGAAAATACATTATTTTTTAAATAAATTTAATAAAATTTCGATAATTATGTATGTCTCTAATTGCTAGATGTCATGCCCAAAGATCAAATTACTTTGATAATACGAGATTCATTTTGATCACTGAAGATTATTGTTTAAGAAATAAATTTGGTACATAAAATGGGGTTGATTTTAAAATTACTCTAGTACATTTATGGAACCATTTTCTACAGTCAAATTACGTTGAAAAAAGTGATTCGTTTTGCTTACTGAAGTTTATTGTTTTAAAAGATATATATGATTAATAAAAATTCAGTAAGCTATTACTGACGGATAAATTAAATTGACTAAAAACAGGATACATTTTATTCACAAGTTTATTTTTTTAAAAATATTTTCATAAAAGAAAGTGGTAATTATTTATAACTCTAGCTCATAGTTCGAAGACCCCAGTAAACCCTAACATATGCACAATTTACGTTCAAGCACTGAATCCATCTTCTTCACAAAAGTTTATTATTTAAAAATAATTTTGATATACATAAGTTGTCATTGTTTATGACGCTACCTAATGGATGCCAGACATCCAGGTAACCATTGCATACTGCCAAATTACTTTGATGAAATGGGATACTTTTGTGACACTTAATTATATAATTTACAAAATAAAATTAATAAACAGAAGTGGTAATCATGTGTAACTCTATTTAAAAGATACCAGAAACTGTGGGTACCATTCTCTATGGTTAAATTATCATAAAGAAACGGGATCCTTTTCGGTCTCAGAAGTTTGTTATTTAAAAAATATGATAAATTTCTTAATTTTTTTACGACTCAACTTAATAGATGCCAGACACACAGAGGACTATAGTCTTCGGCCAAATTACGTTTGCAAAAAATCTGGTATTGAACTCATAATTCTTTGGGTCATTCACTGGAATTAACCAACGTCTATATCTACAAGAACATGTTTCAGGACAACTGCAACTGAATTTCTGAAACATATAAATCTATTGTTCACTAACCATATTTTACCAGAGGTCGTATTGCAATTTTTGACATTAATGATTTTCTCTAGTATTTCTTTTTTAACATTAATATCAAAAACTTGCAATATGAATTATGTTAAAAAATAATACAAAAGGCTACAGCAGTGGTGAATAAGTAACTTAGAGATTCGGAATAGAGGGAGACAACTTATGACTACCAAAAGACGATTCGCAAAAGGAATGAGAATAATATACCCCAGTGATCGTAATAAAGGGTTCGGTACGAACTTCCTTCTACCCGAAGAAAGTCGTAGCTTCCAACGACCAAAACGTCATACAAATGGCAACCAAGATGAGGGCATTAGTCCGAATAATGTAAATAATGTAAATACTAACTCATATCAAAAATATAACTTTGGTAGAAAGGATCAAAATGATATTTATCGTCTAAAATATGTGTTCTGTAGCTTCGTCCCGAGTAAATTTTAATATTAGCAAAATATGACAGGATTGCGAGATACTGTATTTTCTTGTGTATAAAACGATTTAAGTATAATGACTCTGTGGTATTTAAGATAAAGACAGATAATAAATTACCTCCTGATTATAATACAACCTCGTAGTACAGCAATAGCTATATAATTTTTTTGTTTGGGAAAGTAGTGCCGTATTATCTATTAAAATCTTAATGTCGTGTCAACATAAATTGTCGTAATATTTTGTTATTTAAAATGACAATTACGAATGAATGCTATTTATATAGCAATATCATTTTATTGTGGTTGGTCACGTATTTTGTATTGTACTATTTTTCTGAAATCGTTTGAATTTAAAACATGAATACTTTGCCAAGAGAGGAATATAAATCAACAACCTCAAAGCATGGGTATTATAAGCCCTATTTTTCAAGCGTTTATGGCTGTGATGAAAGTGTGGGATATATTCTTTTCTTATTTTAGATGGAAAAGTTGTCCAGTTCCGGAGATTCCAAATTTCCGACATTGTACTAAGGAAGATTGGTTTGGTGTAATATTGATTCCAACAGGACAATGGTTGTTGGAGTTGGGCAATTTTTCATCCTTGGCTCGTATGCTTATTCATGTATATGAACTATACTTTAAAACGAACTTGTGTCACAGCTTACCTGAGTGGGTATGGTTGGGTGAAAAATCGCTGCTTTTTTTGAGCAGAAAATCTAAAAAGAAACGTATATAATGCGTAGACCTTTTTGAATGCTATGAAAACATGACAGATCTTGTGTTTTCTACTCATTATTTATTAATCAATTACTCCGAATTTCATGTCTTTGAGATAAAAGACTTTCAATCTCTCTAATTCCTAAAGAACAAATATTGCCGACAGTTCAAAAACCTTATATCAACAATTGTTATTAGCAGCTGTTTTCTTTCTGTTTTATCATTTATTGTGTTAACTGGATGTATTTGGAGTCTTACTGTTTTGTATAACATGTTATGTAAGTTGAGTAAAAAATATTAAAGCATTCTTCTTTTATGTGACGTTACCCTTCAGAACGTAGACGATCATAGACCTTCACACCCTCCTTACACCTTATAGCTCTTAATATTTTTTCTCTTGGTATTTTTCCCAAGACCTGCTCTGCCATCTACATTACGGAGACCATCTTTATGTCTTGGGTTATTTTTTCCTCTAACACTTTTACGTCTCGTGTGTATTAGATTCTCCAAGCCCTCCATTATCACTACTTATCCTAAAAGTTTCAGTGGTCTCTACTTTTCGTTCAACGATTCTCTTATTTTACAACTTTCAAAACAATAATACGCATGGATGGTGATACTACATGGATGTTTTATAATCAAGAATTTTATTTATTCTATCATCAGAAAAACTGGGTCGTATTACAATCAAGTCGTATGATAGTCATGAAAATATGGTATATCCTAATCCAATCATGTCTATACTTAAATTAAATCGGTAGGTAGATGTAGATGCCATATATTGTAGATAATAATTTTTTCAGGTTTCCAGCATATGCATTGGATGATATACCAACATTATAGCCTTCATTATATATTAGTGGATTGAAACACTATCAATGCTTGAAGGTGAAAATATTACAATGCAAATGGAATTCGCCATGCGTGCCAACTACACTTGGCGAGCCATCAAACAAAATATAATTACCAACGTCGAGCCTTTCAGTACCTAGATGGATAACCACTTACGTATACCACGTGCTTGGATGTGCCAGCGGTACAATTTATAAGAGTTCAAAATTTGTAAGTCGGAGAGCCGAGTTCCAATTTAATTCAGGCTCGTTATATTCCCTTCTGTGCAGCTTCTTCCTCCATCTAGCAGTCAGTTAGTAGGACTTGTCTCAGCAATATCATTGTTATCTATAGAATATTTCTTACACTCAAAATGCATTTTACGGCTTTAGATAACCTGCAAAATTATTTCCGAGATGGGGACAATGAAGAATTCAAAACTAGCGATATTTCTCAGGTGCATGAGGAAATGGATCTTGGAAAATTTGACATTCACTTTGAGTTCTTAAAAAACAACGACAGACGAATATAACGAATAAGCTGCCTAGCTTAGAACAAAGATTAAGAGGGATAGCAAACAACACAATTTATTAAGAGCTATATAGAACGTTATGTTGGAGAGACATCACCAACTAAATTTTAAAGTGACACGGCGAGTAAAAATGATTAAAAGAATGTATTTTTATTTTGTTAGTGATTCTTGTGGGTAAATTAAATCTGTTAAGGATAAATCAATGGGTTTGAGCAATCACTATTGTAAAATTGTAGATTTATTTATATGTAAAATTTTTAGAGTGACTTGCTGTCCCATGGTGTGTAAGAAAAAACTTTTATGACACGATTAAAACCTCAATTATTCAAAAACATAGTAGCAGCACCATGGGTACTTGAATGCAATGTAATGCATAGCAAACATGTCTTGCTACAACTATTACGAGTGTGTAGGGGATTCAACTAAGGACGCCACAAAAATTAGATAGAAGTACTCTGTAACCTCATTAAATTCGGGAAAGACATTGGAATAATAAAGAACCTATACTGGCAACAAACCATCTACATATGAACAGGAAATTAATTCAGCAGATATACAAAAATAGAAAGGGATGTAAGACAAGGATGTATCTTCTCACCGGATGTATTAAATATATAGAGTGAAGCAATTCTGAAAGAATTAGAAGACCTGCTAGGATTCGACAGTGGCGTCCACAATTTTAACAATATCAATTACGAAGATGACACAGAGCTGATAGCAGACACGAGAAGGAAAATACAAAACCTCAAAAAAGAAAGCGAGAAGAAAGGATTAAACATAAACTTCAACAAAAATTGAATGCATTGTCATCAGGAAAAGATAACAAAGTTCCAATAAAAAGCCAAGGACATTAAAGCAAATGCAGAAATTTAAATACCTAAAAAGTTTTCTGACAGAGGACGAAAAGTGTGAGACTGAAATACAAATGCACATTGGCATGACCAAGGACGCATTTCAAAAGCTAAACAGAGTATGAGAGAAAGGAAACAAAGAAAAAAGTACTGCATTGTTATGTGATATCTGTCATCCTATATAGCAGCTAATTCTAGAAAATTCACGCAAAACGTGAATGAGAGAACCAAAGCAACAGAAATGTGATTCTACACAAGAATGCTGAGATTACCATGGACCGAACATGTGAGCAACAAATCTTGTATACCAGAAATGTATACCAGGGCGACGTATGCTGTAGAAACTGGAAACTAAAACGACATCTATGCCGCATACTCTTCGATCGAACGACGATTATTAATTCGACGCAAAGGATCAAAAATTTGTTATCCTTTCTCTTATAAAATAGTTGCCTTTTGCACGATGATAAAATGAAGACATTCTCATTAATAAAATGACTTCCGTAAAAAATACAGTACTGAGCAAAAGTATTAGAACAAGAACTATTTTATCGTTTATGAGGCATTACAATAAAATCACCCCTGTTCATAGACATTTGCACAATACCGCTAGTTTGCAAAAGTATTAGGACAGGTGTGATTTTCCTAAAAACCCCATTGAAATTTAAATACAGAATAAAAAGCCAAATAAATTGTTAATAAAGATTGATTATTTAACTAGGTGTAAATGAAATGTATTAAAAAGTACTTATATTTAATTTTTCCTATTTTCTATTAAACAAGTTATTTTGAAACTAATCTGTTGAATATCTATAGGATATTTTCGATAGAAAATTTGATAACTCTAATTTTACTTTGAAAGACAATTTGAGAACAAATACAAGCTGCTTGGCAGGAGATACCATTAGATACATTGAAGAAGCATGTGAAGTCAATGCCTGATAAAATGAAGGCTGTGATCAAAGCAAAAGGCTATTATACTAAATATTAAATTTATTTTGTGATAAGTATTTCTTTTTGTTAAAGGATTTATTGTGTAAATCAAATAAAATTACTTTAATTAAATTGTATTTTTCTGTTAATATACCTCAAAAAAGATAAAATAGTTCTTGTCCTAATATATTTGCACATTACTGTATATATAAACAAATGTATACAGCATATCATTTATTAGCTCATAAAGTAGAAGATGGGGTCAGAAGTGTCAGCATCGATCCAGCCAGAGATCCCGCTCGTCTGCGGTTTTCACTGTCTCACTCAGTCTGACTGAATCTCAATACTCGACAGTAACACTAATTTATGTTTCTTATATAAGTGGCTATATTTAGCATATTGTTTACTATCGTTTTAAGGCCCACATTATCTGACCTTGGCTATGCTGTTTTCAAATCAATCAAGTATTTTCATGACACGTGCAATTTTGCCCTCATTTTTACTTTTGACACCAATCAATTACTTATCAGAACAATGTATATTTTTCTTTTGATAAGCAGTTTGCATATTTGTTCTGTTTTATAAAACACACTTCTCGAAATCAGATACCACCTCAGGCAGTTACATACAAAAAGTTTTGGAGAAGATGAAAACGAAAAGAAAACTTATCCTTAACATCAGTAAGAGACATCTGAAGTTTTTGTGACATGAAATGAGGATGGGAGCTTGGAGAATCTAATAATCATGAGACGCAAACAGGGAAAGAGAGACATCTGAAAGCAACGTGAAACATTTGATGGGCTGGAGTGAATGGATAACGAAGCGGTTTTTATTACATTTATTAAGGGAAAATGTGTTAAGAGCGACAAGGTATAGAGGTAAGTGAAGCCCTGATCGGAATACGTTCTAACAAGAGATGGTACTTAAAAGAAAAATATTCTTCCTCTCTGGTTTCCCCAATATTTTGGCCCCCATAGAAGCGATGCTTAGAAGATCACCTCAGTAACAGCACCAACAATGACAACGATTATATTGAGATATTTAATGACCAGATCTATCGCCATGCAGAATTTAAGACGTTAGGTCCGCCGGCTTTTACGATCGTCATGAATTCCATATCAAATGAGTGCACCACAATTGTAATCACAGCTTTCTGGTCGGCAGGCTCGTTCGGCGTGCAAATTATTTAACCTTGCGAGTTCAATTGTCATTGGTTGACCCCCAAACTGTGATCTCTTGATACTAGAGACGAAAAGCAAACAATGAGAATATTTATTCATGTAGTAATGGCCAGACAGTTTGTTCGATCACTAAGCAATGGCTGCCATTTAAATTGTAGTCTTGCACAGAAAGATGTTAATATTAATAATTATAATGGAAGATTGATATTTTTGGATCAAATTTCAGCTAGTTAATATCTGGTCGACAGAAGAATTTTTGATCTTTTGTCATATAACTTTCATTGATTATATTTAAACTTAATCTTGTAAATGGCTACGGGTTTAAGGAACCTTCTAAAGGAAGAACTTAGAAGTATAACAGCTATATTATGCAGGCTTGTTAACTGCGATATCTTCATCATCATTATTGTTATTATTTTTAATTAAATTACTGCGCTAATAATTTTAGGCAGATTATTGTAATAACACAACATTGAAAATCTGAAGCAACAACTACCTTCCGCAGGATATATTGGCTGCTTATTCTTTTGGTGGGGAGTTAATTTTTAAAAATATTTTGCTAGTGTTATACTGCGCGTGTGTGAATCTGATTTGTTAAAGATTTTTCTGAAGATTTTTTGGAATCGATCCAGGTTTACTATGACGTGTAATATTATGTGTAAATATAGATCCGGCTGTAATTTTTATTTTACACTGGGTTTCAATTAAAATAAAATCCATGCAAGTAAATGCTGATTTTAAAAGAAGATAACGCGAATATGCTATATAAGAAATATTTCGATTTCAATTTCCTCCGCTATGGACACAATTATATCCCTGATGTAATAACACCATACATCACAGACGAAACGGAATAGCTGGATGGAAATGAATGATAAACATATTTTTTCTCAGACACTTTTATAATGCTAAAAAATTATATTTATATACACATGCCCCATAAAGAGAAGTTATAACTTGTATGCAACAACAAACAGTTTGTAAAAATGCGAAATCAGACTTGTAATATTTTCCGAATAGAAACTGGAGTCATGGCGGTTTCTCTATGAAGCTGGTTGGGCCATAAGATATTTTTCTGTAAGGTCTACAGCTGTGCGTTACGGATATCAACCTTTTCCGGTCACTAACTCGCAACAACCTTACGTCATTGCCGTCTTGTGTCTCTTGTGAATATCTCAACAAAAGGGAGAAGATCGCCGTCTGAATCCTACATTCGTAGAGATTCATCTCAGCTTTCCATCAGTATAAATGATTCTAATCTCGTGAATGGAAAGTTGTTGTGTCTTATTTGTCTTCTTTCCTCACTTACACAGTTAGGCTATTTTCCCGAATAAATTACGGGATCTTGCTGCGAGCAAATGTGGTTCATTGTGCCTCCCCAGACAATGACTCACGCAAGCACCCATCTTGCACCTTTATAATTCTACAATTCGTTTAGGTATTGAATATTTTTGTAATCTCTGGTCTTGTGTTTTTGCTATATAACTCGTGGTTCTCGATGAAATAAAAAAAGCATTAACCAGGAATTTCGATTTCGGTCACTTTTCAACCATCGTTACGTGACTTCTCTTTTTTTTTTTGTTTACTGTAAATATTTTCATGGAAAGGATTAACTATCACTCCTCACAGAAATGTACGTTTATATAGTCCCATCGTTTAACTTTTGAAATAGCATGATGCAGTCGTAAATTTTATACGAATAATAATTTTTTTCTGATTTATCTCAAACGGAACTTATTTCATAATAATGTTTCATAATTTCTCATAAAATACCATATAAGCAAATTTAAATGCAACGTCAATTGTCATCCGCCTCTTTTTTTAATCCATTTTTATTGTTCTCTCATCAGTAAGTTTTTCATATTATCTTTCATTCTTACGGTAATGGTATCATCATCTTGCTCGGGATGAAATGCTTAAAAATCTGTGTCAAAGAATATAAACTTATAGCTTACGTATATCGAGGAAACTTTACGGAAAATATGACTTATAAAATATGACTTATAAAAAAGCTTCTGATAATAATCGAAAAAAAGTCAGTTTAATATCAAAACTACGAGTAGTACTTAAAAGATATTAAAAGTAGTAAGTGTTGGAAATATGCTTTGTGGTGTAATTGTTATCTACTCGGAAATAAGAATCAAAAAGCCGATTTCAAATTCCAGTCGAATTCGTTTCATTCCCTTACGCACAAATATCCTTGGGAATCTCTTTTCGGTCCTGCTATGAGTTGTATAGAATGACAGATTATGTTCTATATTCTTTGTTGGCAACAGCTCTACCGTTAAAAGTATTAAATACTTACTGCGGGAAAATCTTCTGCCCAGTCAGTCATGTCTCTTTCGATCGCTTAATTGTGTAACACGCATAACATTAATGGACTGACTAAATTGGCAAACAGTTCTTACCGTTTTACTCCCGTACTAGCATGATAAAACCGTCAAATATATTCTGACAATTTTATATTTCTCGCCTATGGAAATCACATTCGATTTCTTGCTTCCCTCTCATGGATCGAAAAAGACATGATCGCCCAAGCGTGTATCACGAATGGTGATTCAATGATTTGGTAACTGATTGGAAAATATTAGTGATGAATAATGAACAGAGTAACCCATTACACACATCTGTTCAAAGCGGTCAACCATCCCACTGATTCCCTAAAGTTTTTTTTTTTTTTTTTTTTACCAGAACCACGTTTTAGAAGGGAAATTTGCTTGTGACTCAACAAAATCTATGTTAGAAAAAGTACATTTAAAAAACAAACAAAAAAAGCAGCAGAGTGAAGCTTAAAGAGAAATAACCACGGACTCAAAGTCAGAAAATTAATGTTGGTAACTCACTCCTCTAACTTGCTAACCATAGTAACTATATTCCTAAAGCTCGATATAAGGCAAAACTATCACAATGATAAAATTGCTCAATAATCACTTATAACTCTTTATACTGGGACTTTTGCATGCAATTTCAAGTAACCCCTAATAATATTTAACATTTTTAAAACATTTGTTTTTGGCATAACAATTTTTGAAAATTGTTTCTAAATCTTTGATACTCTTTTAATAATTTCTCCTCATCTATTATGTTCTTCCTCCTGCACCGTTTGAGATCCACTGAGCTAGGTAATGACCAAACTCGACGTTGCTTAACTTCGCTTATCGGACAATAACTGATGTTTTAAAATTAGATTACTGTAAGCCTATATTAAACAATTACATTAAAATTCATCCATCTGGAAATATAAATTTATTTAAATCATAACAATATAACGGCTTTGGTCATATGAGTAGTTGAATAATAATCGATTTTTGTTACTTTGGTGTGAGTGAATAAATGCGTTTTCACACTTCTTCGTCGTTGTTGGCCATGTTAGCAAATTTTTGACATTCAAACTATATGTCTTGAGTAAGGCGTTCGAAAAGCAAATATGTTGAAACAGTAAAAGGAAATAAAACGAGAACAAATTAGTTTCCTCGAAAATTCCCTTGTTTTTATTTTATTTTGCTCGTGTGACACCCAGAAGATATGTGAATGAACTGTCGACTCTGTTAGCTTGGATTCAGATAGAACAGCGAAAAAGAAAAACAAAGCTTTTCGAAGCTGACGGGTATATTGTAAAAATGAGCTGATCAGATAACGCAACTCATTCGCAAAATTTTTGGTCCAATGAAATCATGAAGATAAGCTTTTACATGAATCTTTTATCAAAAGAACTTCCCTGAGAATTATAAACTGAAAACTGAAAACAGACTTTATAAGATTTCTGTCTGCAATGCATCACGGGAGCGAAGGATACAGAAAATGGAGAAGCCATATTAATTAACGTTTTCCGCTATTACGTTTGGAAGTGTTAACAATTAGGAACTAAAGCTGAATGGTGAATCAAGGCTTAAATGTGAAATAAATCATGAACTATTTAATTTCATTTAATATAGTACAAGTAGTTGTAGTAGTATTGATCTTGTTTTTGATGCTGCTGTTATTAATATTATTATAAGTAAACTTGAGGTGGAAAAGTAACAGAAAAGAATTCTGAAATGAAGTCTCATTTTGATAGTTATATCAGAATATTTAACACTACAACATTATCGTTATTAATGACTTTGTTCTGTATTTCAACACGTCATTTTTTGAGTTCTTTCAGTATGGTGTTCCTTTCAGATAATGTTTTCCTTCTCTTTTGATTTTTTCACTATCCTGGGTAAAATTTATATCGCAAATTATATATATATATATATATATATATATATATATATATATATATATAAAAAGTAAATCATCGAGCTTTATATTCGACCTCAACAGAATGCAAAAAGCGTGGATGTCCGTTTCGTCCTATATTTGTGACTCATCAAGAGTGCGCATCCACTACCAGGAATCGAACCCAGACATTCGTGGTTACTAAGCTGATGTTATACCAACTGTACCACGGGCCCTGGTGCCGAAGAGGTAACGAATTAATCTCAATGAAGTGCGCCACTCCTCTCGAATTCCGTGGTGGAACTAATCCAAGCTACTTTGCCCATAGGATAGTGCCTCCCTAAGCAACGACTTCCGCAACCAAGCCGCTAAATCCATAGCGTGCTTCGTGGTTGAAGCACAGAGATATAATTCAAGAAGTAGTAGGAGGATATATATATATATATATATATATATATATATATACATAAAGTTATATTTTATTTTGCATCTGCTATTATTTACCAGCTTCATTTTGCCGAACTTTTTAGAAAATTTACTCGAACACCCATCGAAATAAATGCGTGTGATATTTAACGTACTATATACACATTAAACAATTTACTGTTTAGATATATATAATTTCGCTTAAAATACTATGTGTAGATTATTTGAAAATATATAAAGTTTTTTAAACTATGAGTGAAAACAAACATATACTTACGCTTAAAAAAAATTTAAAGTTTTCTGAAAAAAAATTAAAGAATTTTAGAAGAATTTAATTTTTACACAACTTACACAAACCAAAAACATTGTAAAACAAAAACTATTTAACGAGTGTTAGTAAATGACAGACATAACAACAGAAGTAAATGCTTAATAAAACCTTAGTGCAGAAAAAACTAACAAAGTAATAATTAATGCAAAATATACGTTTTAACATTGCTATATATATTGTTGAAATGAATTTCACAGCGTTGTTCAAATAGAAGACAATGCCAGACAATCTTCTAACAAATGAAGAAGCAGCAGAAATCTGGTCCCAGAGAAAGATGCTAAGAATACGATTGACAGAATATTTCAGCAACGATGATGTTTTAGAGAAAATAGAAACCAATAGATAACTTATACTTAACATCAGGAAGAGACAGTTTTAATTTCTATGGAACATAATTGAGAAATAATGCCTGGGAAATTTGATTCTCACAAGACAAATTGAAGGAAAAAGCGACAGAGGCAAATAACGCGTAATCTACCTAGCGAGCTTAAGTAATTGGATGGTGGAACAAGTTGTAGGAATTATAACAAAGAGACAAATTTTATTAAGAGCTACAAAAGACATGAATTTGTTAAAAGCCATGGCACCGAATTCCTGAAGAGACTTGATACATAGGTGAATAAATTATAAGTCAGATTACTGAATCTCTAAAAGATATTTTGTTCCAAGAAAAAACTTAATTATAGGACGTATGAAAAGTTTGCAAAGAAAAACTTATAGAAGAAAATAGTGAAAAATATAATTAAGGAAAGATTATTTTGAAATGTGTGCTCTTCTGTTAGAAATGTTACATGATATTAAAGCGGGGAACAAAGGTTGAGCGATGCTATTTCCTGATTTGTGGCTATCAAATGCATGTAATATATTGCCTTGACCAAACAAATTTATGGTTACCATCAAAATCAGAAAATACAAGTAGCCAACAAAAATATGATCGACATCAAAAGCAGAGAACAAAGGCGTTGGCTGACAAAAATACGATAAACACCAACGACAAAAAACACATGGTGACAATAAAAGTCTCGAAAAGCAATGGCCGACAAAGATATGATTGACACCAATTAAGCAGCGGCACGAAAGGGCATAGATGCTTGGGGTTTTTTGATTATATAAATCGAAGATAGAAAGAGAAGTGGTCAAAACACACACACACACACAAACACACACACACACATACACACACACACACACACACACACATATATATATATATATAGAGAGAGAGAGAGAGAGAGGAAGAAAGAACAACGAAATTCCGATGATTAACAACTCTTCAACACATCTTTTGAGTGTGTGCCCGGCTGCTCTTACTCTACACAAGTAACTGTCATCGCCGTTACCTATCAAGCCGATCGTTGGTAACCGGGTTATATAAAACCGGTAATGCTATTAACAAGTAATATCAAGAAAATGGCAGAGATCCATGCACATTCGATCTCTGGCAAAGGCCAAACGTGCATTCCTCTTTGTAAGAGAGTCCGAGCATTGTTCTAGGACATAGTTTTCTATTAATATTCTAGAAAAGCCTATCATAGATAAAATATGTTTCAATGGAACAACACCTTTAACGATGAGAATAAAGCAGGCCATTTGTTTTTGTCCTTTAATAATATGCATCCAGCTTCAAAATTTGCTCCAGAAAAGGAGATTAATTCTTCTCTTCTATTTCTTCATGGTTTGGTGAACAAATCACCCTCCTGTTTTCTTACTTCTTTACTGGTTTGTATGCTAGGTAGGATTCTTTTTGTACCTAAAAACGTAAAATTAACCCAATTGAACCCTTACACATAGGGCCTTGTAGATTTGCTCAGAAACTAAGTTGGATGATAAATTCAGGTTTATTACTACCACTCTCTGTAATAATGCCTATCCATTGGATATTGTTCAATCAGCAATTAGGAAAAAGGTATTGGAATTCAATCATGTTAAACCAGTTATAGTACAGCGATGTCCCGATTACCTTCAGCACCACTTGGCTCGTTTCTGACAGCGATCAATTTGTTAAGCGGGATTAGGTTGCAGTTAGACATCATTACTTTTCTGCATACACCCGTGTAGTTATATCTGCTAAACCTGTCTTTTCTGTTTGTACGAAAGGACGCTTTTCCCCTACACTGTAATAGTTCTTTGATTTATTTGTTAAAATATAGTTGTGGATCGCACTACATATTAAGAACTGCTCAAAACTGGATGTCAGAAGTAAACAACACATGCTTACAAATATACGTAATTTGAACCAGGCTGACCAACACATATGGGTCTTCTACTGCAGAACACCTTAAAAATACTTCTACTTGAACACTTGATAAATACATATACTTACGCCGTTAATTTTAATGTGGGCGTTTTTTTTTATCTTGGGTACGTCCTACTCAAGCTACCACCCAAAAGTGTTTCCTTTCCAACTAATCTCTATTTATGAAATTTATTTACTACATCTTCTCCGTTTCCTTAAAACGAACATTGTTTGTTTATTAACTTCGATTTAGCTATGTTGAGCAAGGTTCGAAACCGGTTAGCTAGCTCATTTTTTAATTTTTTTTTAATATTATCATCATGAGTTGTAATAATCATTTTTTCTCTTTTTTAGCGGTAATGAACATTTTTTCCTCTAATCAAATGTTCCAGAATATATATATATATATATATATATATATATATATATATATATATATGTATATTGAAAATTTCTTCGTAGATATGGTGTGCCTTTTGGCAAGGCACAGCACCCATTCAACCACCATGCTAGAGATAGAGCAAAGCAGAATAGATTTTAAACATTTAACGGAATACCTCAGGTAAACCAACGGTGCTTTTCAAATTGATGCTAAGCAAATGAATCGAAGATCATCATTCAAAACCACAAAGCTCTATTCAGCCAGTTACTACAACGTATGCATAGCGGTGGCATCCATGCTGGCATAATCAGCTAATGAATGATTCATTATGACCAAAGTTCTATTCCCTTGACCAGCCGAATATCATAAACAATAGAAATGAATGGCGACTGAGTGTCACGGGAATCCATGCAAGAACGGAGATCAGATGAGTACGAACGTCAGTTACGTTGTAATGTATGGCGTTCTTAAAACAAATTTAAAATAAAAGATCGCGATGCACACTAAATAATAGTTTAAAGCGGTTTAAAAAATTACTTTTCAACATAGGTTGGTTCCATTGCAGTCAGAGTTTCCTAACCTGAAATGAGTAACTTATTACACGACGCGCTGAACATTCATGTATGCATTCTCAGGATCAAGAGATCAAAAGCATGTAACAATGAAAAGAGTTTGTGACACGTTCGTGCGTTCAAATAGATGAAAACGAATTCTACCTTAATATACTGGTCCACTAATTTTTCTCGACTGAAATATTCAATGTTATCTTCATCATTTTCACCTGAACATTTACCAATTAAAAGACACATGTATGAGGGCAGTAAAATTCAAGTCGTTTTAAGAAGACATTTCGGTAGAAATGCTGCATGATATCGTCATTTACTGGACGATTCGTAATAGACAAACGCCATTTGATTTAATCGACTGTTAGATCAGGCATTTGATACTCAAATGACTGATCTAACAGTCGATTAGATCAACATAGTAAATTTCATAATCTTCATTGAAGATATGAAGTTGTGGTATAATGGATATCGGCTTGGAATAAAAAATCTGTGAGCTGAGTCGAAATTCATTTGAATTCCTTACATTAACTTACACGCAAAAACCCTTAGGAAAGATATGTACCCATTTCTAGCTATAAGTTGAATAGAAGCGAATATTGAGTTCTGTAGCCACAGAAAGAAAATGGCAAACTACTTCAGTAAAAATCTTCAACCTAGTCAGTCATAGATCGAAAGACAGGATCGCCAAAATTGTGTATCGTGTAGAGTGTTGACTATCTGAAACTTTACATATAATTCACATTAACTTTGTATAGTTAATTTTATAATCCTTATTGTAGGATGTTCGTTGGGGTGTAATGGATATCGACGCAGAATAAGAAATCCGCGAGCACAGTTCGAATTTCCGCTGCATTAGTAAAAATTAATTATGCAAAATATAGTTTGGGGAAAGGTATAAATCAATCACTTCTCCCTCTAGCTATGGGTGGAATAGCAGCACAGATCAGTTTCTATATTCTAGAAGACCCGCAGAAAGAAAAGGTCAACCTATTGCAGGAAAATCTCTCGGTCGGTTATGAAATGAAACAGACATTATCGCCCAAGTGTGTATCATGTATTGTAATATAACAATCTCGCCCCACCCGAGGAAGCTGAGCAAGCGGGGGCGTTTCCGGTCGTTGAAAGGAACGGATGTTTGTTTGACCTTATTTCCGGCAGTAGCGGAAATGGTTACAAGAGGCAAACAGAACAGGTGTCTCTGAGAATTACGTGGGCGTGCGTGGGCGAGGCAAAAATCGGAAGTTCCGGTTTGGAGATTATAAAAAGATCTCGGCGCACGGATTTCAGACGCATAGAGACAGAGGCAGACGAGAGAGCCAGACCAGACCAGAGGAGCAACAGATACGACGACACTCCCCCGTCAACCCATTAGAAGCGCGCTCTCTCGCTCTCTGTTCCCTAGGCTACACGGTTCATTGTCATTAATAAAAATATAACTTATATTTTTATATATATGCGTGTTTGTTGTTCGTCGATATACAACAGTATGGCACCTGACTTTATAAATAAATTTACATTTTAGTTTAATTTAATGTATTTTGACCTCATTATATATGAAAATAATATCTAATAATCTTTTTGAAAACCAAATTCATGCTTTTCACCCATATTGACAAGATTTTCAAAAACTCATTTAAGTAACGCAATAATCAATTTACTGTTTTAGATAAATTATGAAATAAATATGCGATTGATTAGAATTTTCTTGTCTTATCAACCCTTTGAAGATTATTTAAAATAGAAAAATAGTTTTAGATTGTAAGAACTCTTTTATGGGTAGATAATAATTGTTCAGTGATAAAATCCTTTTTCATTAACCCATATCTGGGGAGAGAAAACATGAACGTTTCCGAAGGGTAATTTGCGCGTAAGAATATAACGAACTCAACGGGAATTTGAATTAGAATTTGAATTAAAACTTCTGAACAATAATCCTATAAACGAACATTTAAGCCGACAACAACTGATAGTTCCATAGTCATTCATCTAGGTACTTACCAGGCTCGAGTTTGCTTAACTAAAATAAAGAGTGAATAATCTTTCTAACTACCGTTGTTAATCGAAATAAGTATTGCGTAATTTATTGCGTTTGTTAAATTAAGACACTTTCATTTAAGTGTCAAAAAGTTGACTGGCGAAACTAATTAAATGAAAATTAATTAAATGCTAATTTAATTAAATCATGATAATAATTATTTTATTAAACCATTATAAAAATAAGTTCATTATGGCTATCCAACATTTTTAAGAACCAGGTGTAGTAAACCGAAGTCATTAAGTATACAGATATCTGGACCCAAGCGGAAAAGGCTGACCTATAAACTGACACTAAAACAAAAAACTCTGCAGGTGTGACGACCTGTCAAAAATCACTTCTATTTCAATTACTTCAACCAGGATTGAGCACAAGTATGGCACAAGATAATAAATCATTGATCAACCAATTAACCAACCACAGGGCCTGCTTCTTGTTAGCCCACCCAAATGACTGCGACTAATTGGCTGATTATCTAAACCAATCAGATGCAACCCAGGGGGAATTGTTACGATGATAGTCATTAGGTGATAATCCCTATTGGCTGACGAATCAGGACGATTCGGGATAAGGGCTCATAAATAGTGAACACCCAGAGCAAAAAATCGAATTGGTTCATTCTTCGCTGTCCAGAACCGAATCCATTGCCACTGCATACTCCATCATTGACACTGCCTAATTGCAGTTAAGATGTCTTCGAGCTAAAGAAACTTTTTCCGCTAGTCAACTACATTCACCCCTCACTTCGCGGTGTTTGTTTTACCTAGACAAAAATTATTGTATACCTGTGTAAATAAACGGTTGTTACTGTTTATAACAAACGTCTGTCATTTCTTTGATTGTGTGGTAACTATTCTTATTCTCCGACCCCAAATTCAACACTCCATCGACTGAATTGTATCCATCTCCCCTTTTGCGGATCTTAAGAAACAACGTGGGCGCGGAATCAGAGAACAACCAGTCTGGAACATGTGATAATCACGAAACCATCGGCCGACCCGGTATCGTGAAAATACAGTACCACAAATGAGTATCACTTTATTTTTCATTTGTTTATATGCCTTCAATATGCCCTGCTACTTTTAAATTCTCTAGACTGTCTTTCCTTATAGTGTTATTTTGCAAGTACTATTTTCTCTTTATGTTAGCATCAAGTTTCATGGAAATTCTTTTGTTAATCTCTTTATGTACATGTTTCTTTCATGGCTTTCTCTGAACTGATTCTACGAAAAATATCTCTCTTGGTTCATGATAATTTTAATCGGTGAGGATGGTGTTCAGCATTCACTGTCAAAGAGAAAATTCAATATTGCATGGCATTTCAGTACGTTTTTTCTTTATTTCTAAAGATATTTTCTATTATCTTAATTATTTTCTTATTTTCGGAAAGAAATCGTTCATCATTCCAACGAGTCTTCAGTTTTTCGTGCCATGCGTTCTGTTTGGTGTTACTTATCAACTAAGATAGTATAAAGTTATATATTGAAAAAATTCTCCAAGCAGACTTTCTTCATTACCTGTCTCAGAAGTCTGAGTAACATCTTTTCTCGCGCTTCCAGCCTGTGGAACTCCCTTCCACAGGTCTGCTTTCCCGACAGTTACAATCTCCAGGTGTTTAAATGTAGGGTCAATAGACACCTCCTATCACACTAGCTCCCAACTATTCTCAGAACACTCTCATCTACCCAACCCTCATTCTCTGTATCCTTACCCGCCTATCACCCACCCTCTGACATTTCCTATATTTAGTCATCCTTTCTCCACTCTACGTAGCCCCCTGAGCAGTAGTGGCAGTGACATGCCTTGCTCGGGGTGAAACCCTTATAAAAAAAAATATCAGTTTTCTTCTGTTTCCTCTTTTCAATAACGTTTTCTTGGACATTGTTCTACTAACGGAATATATTCTAAGATATATTTCTTATCTCAGCAGAGTATTAACTTTGATTGCTTTATCCATGATATAGACGAAAAAACTAAAATTCAATAAGTTCATGAACATCGTGGTTAAAGTCAATTAATTCTCTTCTATTTTTTATCATTTCACCCCATGCAAAGCGTTCTTGCCACTAAAACAGATAAAATAAGAAAAATGTCAGTGAGAAAGATGGACAGTAAAGATCAGGAATCAGGAAGACGTACGCATACATCTTTGAAGAGAGTAAATGGCAGAAAAGCAAAATGAACGAGTAAAGGATTTCTTACAATAGAATTTACGGTTGCATTTATTATTTCAATCATAAAATAATAAGTACTAAATCTTGTGGTCCTGAGCATGACGATAAACTATATCCGACAGAAAGGCCTCGGATAGGGAGGTTGTAAGGAGCATGGAACCACCTCTTAATTGTTGTTTCCAGGTCTACCCTGTTAGGGTCCCAACATTGGGCAAATAGTCAACTGGGGTCAAAACACTATGAAAGTCTAAAAATACACTTTTATAGAAATGTGTACATAAAAATAGACTTTTATAGAAAAAAATACATTTTTGAAGAAAAACAATTTACCAACAATACATTTTTAAGGAAAAAAATATTCTCAGCAATACATTTTTAATACATAATTAGAAGACATTTTCAGTTTTCTAAAATAAAAAAAATAAAAAACAAAATAATTCAATAAAATCTGATAAATCAATCTTCTCACTATAACCGAAGATTAAAAATAATTTTAAACGCTACCTTTTTGACATAAAATAACCTACAGATGTTGATATACTGTTAAACAAAACTGAAACTCAAAACTAAATCTTGTAATACGCTTACACTGTTGCGGTTGACGTACAAAGGACAAATTATTTTTCGAACAGTTGCGATGACAATATTTACAGAAAGGACAGCGGGATGTCACGTTAAGCTGATGGAAAAATACTTAGCCGTGATGATTTGATATATATATATATCTGAAGCAAATAATTCCAAGTGGGGGCGATACTCAGTTCCTAACCGAATGATAGTTTTATATAAATGCATTTCGGCAAGAAAAATATCTTGCCCGACACGGGAAATGAAGACCTTCCCCAAGAGAAGAACTGGCAAAAACAGAAAACTTTCCTAAGAGAAAGCCTCGCAGTCGATTCAATATTCGATTCAATATTCCACCTAAAAATATTTCTCAAAATATGTTCCACAATGTGGACTGAGAATGATAAAATTTAATTGCTCATGAATTATATCTGTTATGTTTCCAGCATATGTCGGGAGGACCATATATATTTTGCATCCGTTTCCTACATTGCAATTAGGCACTTCTTAAAAAATCATTTCACCCTAAGCAAGGCGGTAATGCCAATAAATTGTACGGGGGTTACAGGGAGTGAAAAAATTTAGAAATCTTTAGCGATGAAAAATGGCAAAAAAAAGACTTTGAAGGAACAAAATTCTATAAAACAGATGATGGAGAATTGAAATTGCATTTACATTTTTGAAGATGTTAGGGAAGTAAGGAATCGAAAGTACTTTCCACAGACGAGAAAAATAAAATAGTTAAAATAAAAATAACGTTTGCATCACGATAGTTCGAGAGTAAAGCGGTGAAACCTAGTTACCAGTCTAGTCAGTCGGTTAAGTGCCATACGTTATAGACAATTTAACGATCATGTCTCGAAAGAGACATGACTGAATGAGCAGATTTTCAAGCAGTAGGTTGCCATTATTCTCTAAGGTAGACTGGTTGCGATACAAAACGATATAACCCAATCTTTTCTGCTTTTTAACCCATAGCTGAAGGGGAAAAGACGGATTAGTACATTTTCTAAGATTATTTGTAAGTAAATAAATGTAACATACTCAACTGGAATTCGAACACGGATCTCCGATTTCTCGTTTCCTGCATATATCCACGACACCACAACGTACAACTAGTAGTAAGTTTAATTTCATTCAGTCCATTCATTAAGGATGAAAGATCATCAGAAATTCTTTTTCATGTGCCGTATCCACTCAGGATTTAGACGACCTTGGAATTCTTCTTGGCTTTGTCTCTTGTCACTCTCTATATTTTTTTCTTTTGGTATCTCTTTCAAATCCCGTCTACCATCCACTTGATCAGGCCATTTAAATATCACTCGTGCTGCTTTTCCTCTGTCTCTTTTCCGTCTATGCGCCTTGTGAGTTTTAAATTCTCCATGCTCTCTTTTCTCATTAGCTGTCTCAGGAACCCCATCTTTCTCTTTCTGATATAAAGTAAGAATTTTCTTCTCGTTTGCATTCTCTCTAACAACTCATCTGTTGCTCACATTCTCGATCCATATTATCCCCAGCATTCTTCTGCAGATTCACATCTCTGCTGCTTCACGTCTCTTCTTCATCCTTGAGGAGATCATACAAGATTTACTGCTGTACAGAATGACAGATATCACATAGTAATCCAGCACTGTTTACATTGTGCCCAATGAGACTTTCCTGTTTCTCAATACTCTGGTTATCTTTTGAATTGCGTACTTGGCCATGTCAATGCATCTTCGGATCCGAGTTGCATTTTCTATCCTCTGTCAGCACACTAAGGCTTACATAATCATCAGAACAACTGTTCTAAATGTATGTTTTAGAAAAGAAAGAGGGAAAATACGTTCGATTGGTGAGAAGGTAACTGAAGCCGACATGCCTGCTCAGGATCGATTACATTGCTGACACTTTTTGAAATTAGTCGAGATTCTCAATTACCCGACCAAATATGGTAGCAATGTTCATCGCGCAGATGAAAGACAGATTTATAAATGTTCAAAAGCGATCACGACGAGGAGAATTAACTGGCACCCAGCAGTGAACCCACCTCCTCTCTACCTTCGTTTATGCTTCTTACGATATTTTCTTATTGCTTAATATATTTTTTTTTTTACTGATTCTTCATTTTTTCTCAATTCCTCAACACTTTCAGAATTTCGTGTCCCACTTTCGGTCCTCTTTTCGAAGCTACACAGAATGTTAATTTTCTGTACATGTTTTTTTTCGCTAATTATTTTTCTATGTACTTTGTACCTTTAAATGGTAGATTTTACAGCTCTCCACAATTCCTTGTCCTCTTTCTCTTATTATTTTTGTCTTCTCACTTATCACTATTCTGTCAACTATTTACATAAGCTCATTGAGTAGCTTTTGCTTATCTCTCTTGCCATTTATATATCCCGTAAGCGTCAAATTCTGCATTCCCTATTTCCCAAACAATTTCAACGATCTCTTTCCGATGTTATGCATAACTATCATATATGTTAGTAATTTCTCTAAAATGTTGTCCTTGCCCATATAATAATTTTATGGGATTTCTACCATCTTTCTGTAGAGCAATATTTCTGTTACCTCTTGTCACTTCTTCATTTATGATAAGATTGTACAGAATTCACTGCCATACAGAAAGACATATAGGCATAACAGTTAAGGTTTTTTTTCTTTCTAACGAGATTTCCTGTTTCTTAATACTCTGCTTAGGTTTGGGAAGCAAATTTTGCCACCCCAATGTGACTTCGTATTTCGGTTTCACTTTTTCTATTCTTTGTTAAAATAATCCCTAAATATTATCTTTTTTCTCTTTTTTATTTCTACTTGCACGGATTTTCAGATTTTCTAATGTGCAGTTTGTTTATTGGGTCGTACTTGTTGACAATAACTGATGTTTAGTTATTTCATTGCGTTTTCCTCTATTACTGACTGTAAAATTTCTGTATTGTCGTGTCTTTGTCTGCCATTAGCACAGTGACATTGGCACATTTAACGTTGTTAAGATTGTGGCCTCCAATAATGAAATCTAACTTCAACGTCTTAGTATATCCCTGCTTTTGAAGAAATCGTTGATAAACGGAAAACTACTTTCATAACGAGGTCGCTCATTGCGCTAAAGACAGCCATTGTCAGCAGAATGTATTCCATATAAAACAAGTTCCTTTATCTGATAAACACTTCACGTTTAGTGCCATTAGGTGGACAGACTGCTTACCGTAAACTTGTTTTACTTGTTATATTCAGTTTTCCCTTGTGTCTAATGGTTGTTAAATATATAAAGAGGACATATTTTGATTGCCGCTTACAGCATATTGATTACCGCAAATTTTATGAGGTTAATTGCTCTTTGTCAAGCATAATTCAATTTTCCCGACGGATGTTACCAGGCATACATTGATTGATTGATCTCAGGTTATCAGTTGAACACATCGCACAAGAGTAAATGAACATGATCTCCGGCGTCATCTCTTGTTAACGGGGATCAGAAATCAAAGAAGATAAAATAATACACTGAATTGGACAATCCATCACTAGACCTTTACTGGGGCTACACAATCTGAAAAAGAACATCATCAAATAGCAAAAAATAAACTTCTTGAAAACTTTCAAGAGCAGCAACAAGTAAAAATGATACCACACGCAATTCGAAAAAAAAATATTGGCGTAACCAAGATTATAACATATCAAACTCACTTTAACAAAAGACTAAGAATAAAAACCGAATTAATTTTAAAATGAAAATAACTGAAATTTAGGAAGGAATTTTTTGGGAAAAATCTGTTCAGTGAAAAGTTTTATAAATTTCAACTGACAATATCATTGACCGATTTTTGGTTAGCGAATGTTGACTTCGTCCTCATAAAGAATCGGTTAGTTTAAATTTCTGATTCCTATTTGTTAGTGACTAGCTTAAAAACCACATTCCGTTTGTAATTTGCAGCTAACTCTTGCAACCCAAACTTAAGAGAATCTGTCTCAGCTTAGAAAACTGCAATGATAATTTTGAATTCCCCAAATCACTGTAATCTCAAAACTTCACTTTATCTCCGATTCGGACTAAAGGTTTCAGTTTCGACCAAAATATCAAATTAGGCCAAAAGTACGATTTAGGCTAAAACATCGATTTGGCCAAAACTCTAATTCAGGCTCAAAATTCATTGCTTCACATCACAGACTCCGTTAAACTTCAAAACCTCACATCACGAAACTTTTCACTTCTGCTCTGATTCATTAACATTTTAAAGAAATAAAATTAATTTCTCACTTGGCATAATTTTGAGTTGTTTTTACCTAAATATAAAAGATAAAAAAATTCACAAATTTTTTGAGCTACTTTAAACTCAATATAAATTTTTAAATTTAAAATCACTTATTTTTTCGGTCATTTTAAGATTTGAATATCTGATAAATGTTTTGACAGAGGACGATAAGTGTGACATCAAAATCCGAAGACTCACTGGGATAATCTCCTGAACAGTTTCTTTATAGAAGATAAGAGATTTAAACAACAAAAATTTCCTTCTACATAAGGGTTTTTAGAATATCTTGGACTGAACATATGAACAACGTTACAGTTTGGAAACAATAATATCATTTATACTTACCATGATATTTGAAATTTCTAGGAAGCATGAACAGGAATGAAAGTTTGTGAAATCTGACACTCATGGAATATTTTGAATACAATTGAACAGAGAAAAAACATTTCGGCACCTACTTAACGATCTTATCTAAATAGATTTAAATGACTAAGAAATAAAAGGAGAGAAAATTGTGGAAAGCCATTATAGCTTACGTCCGTTTGAGTCGCGCCATAAATAATAATAATAATAATAATAATAATAATAATAATAATATCATTATTAATATTTGAAATACTATCATCAGTTTTATTTTGTTAAATAGAATTTCATTCATGTATTTCATTTGTTTTATTTGTAAGATATTTCTTTTACTACTCCTGCTGTTACAACTAGCATTACTACTCTTCTAGTTCACTATCCTCTTCTCCCCTCTTACTTCTTTTCTACTACTACTTCTCTTGCTCACTTTCCTTCTCTATCCCCATCTTCTTACCACTTTTTTTGCTACTACTACTACTACTACTACTACTACTCTTGCAGTACCTTTTCTTCTTTCTTTACCTTCTTCTACTGCTTTTGCTCCTCCTCCATTTCCCACATCTAATTTCACTTCTTTTTTACTTCTGCTACTACTATCCTTTTCTTCTCCAATTCTTTTCCTCTTACTCCCACTTTTACTGCTACTACTACTCTTGCTTATTCTCCACTTTTTTCGTCTCTCTCTTCCTCCTCCTTCTACATTATCAGCTATTATCAAATCTTGTCTAGTATTTCTTCATTTCTTAATAAAATAAATATGACAGCACAGAACATTCAACCAAAATATATAAAAATTCTATATGGTCACGTTTGATGCTTCACAAATGGTCGATCACGAAGTATAATTAGTGGGGCTTCTCTTACAAGTCCTTTTTTTTTTTGGAAAATTAATCGATGCATGATCCAGTCTCAACTAGTTCCTAAGGATAAATAATTATGTTTTAAGTATTATCTGAACATTTCGACAAGAAGCAACAGAAGTAAGACAAAATTAACCAAATGACAGAAAAATGTATGATTTATTAACGAAAATCAGACAGTCAAAAACTAGTGTATCTACTACTAGATTTAAACAAGCAGCAGAATAAAATGAAAGATGAATCAATCAATATTAATAGGTAAAGCTTCATTAAAAGATCCAGAAAACTTAAGATTTTTAAGTCATATTATGGCTACTAGGTTTAAACAAAAATAGTAATAAGATGAAAGAATAGTTTTCCACCTGTCACGCTCATAGAGAGAGAGACAGTAACTGTCGGCTCAGTTCATCAGAGAGACAAAAGCAAAGCAGTGTCGGCAAAGTTTATTATCTTTACTACCAATTATTAAACTTTACTACCAGTTATTATAACATTGCCTTCATACTATATATATATATATATATATATATATATATATATATATATATATCCTTCCTGATATGCTCAGCCGTTTGAATGGTTTTTTTATGTTTAAATGCATGGTACTCAATAGTAGGTACATCAGTAATCATGTTGCCGTCATTTTAGACGACACAGTCCCACTCGTTATTTATAATAGACAATGATTCATTTTAAAAATTCTGATCACTTAAGACAGTTACATATCATTACTATTAGTAATTGCTGACTATCCACCCCAAAAAGTTTAAAAGGACAAGTTAAAAGTTGTTACTAATGCAAATATTTAATCTAAAAAACAAAGAAATGTCAGGGTCTACAATATTACGCTTTCATATTAGTTTAATCGAATAAATAAATACTCTAGTGAAATAAAAGGAAAGAAAGAGTGGTAAATATTAATGCTGATAGTAACAGTTTATCGAATAAATTCGGATATCTTAAGAATATTACGTCGTATGATTTCTACTTTGTTTACACAATTAATAATTATACGATGAAAGAAAACCTAAATTGTAAACAGGATAAAAATGTATAGAGATAATAATAATAATAATAATACTAATAATAATAATAATAATTATTATTATTGTTATTATTATTATTATTATTATTATTAACAACTAAGAACTTTACGCAAGTTTAGTTGATTATTTCTTATAAATTACATTCAGAAATTGTGTACAATTACTTCAGGAAAACAAAGGTCAGGATATCAAATTTGATCCAGTCTTTTTAACTTGTTACAATGTTTTGATTTTATAGCTTACCACCCATCCGAAAGTTATTTAAGGTCAAGAAACATTTCTATATTTTAAGATTGTCTTTGAGGCAATAATTATTTACTGTTACAACTTGAACTAATTAACTCATGGGTGAGGTGAGTATATATCTCTTCATAGTTCTCCGAAGAATAATTACGCGTAAGTGAATATAACGCACTTGATTTGAATAGGAACTCGGCTCTCCAATCTTAATCGCTAGTCCTTATCCAGCATCCAGTATTCTCAAGTGGTCAACCATTAGTTATGGAGCAGGCCCAACGTTATTTAATTTCGGTGATGGCGAGAAAAACGGTTTTTCAACATGATATGGACGTATAGCGTAAAGTTGCTACGGAAGTACTCTATTTGAATTTCTCTCGTTATGGACATTATTATATCCGTGATAGAATAACACCAATACGTCACAGACAGAACGGAATAGATAAATGGAACAAGGATGATTAACATGCTTTGTTCTCAGAGAGAATTTTACTATGCTACGTCGTATACAAAGTTAGATCTATACACATATACACGTGTCCCATGCAGTCAAAACTTAAGGTATATCTAACAACAAACGGTGCGTAAAAAGATAAGAGAAACTTACTTAATATTTCCTGAGAGGAAAGATGGAGTTATAGAAGCTTCTCTAGGAACCTGGCTTGTCCATGTTTTTCTTTTCTGTAAGACTTACCGCTGTACCGCTTTCAGCTCTGCACGTACATCTCCTCCAGGCTCAACTGCGGTTTGTTACTATCTCCTGATATTCACTGGTCAGTACGAGACGATGATGACTATCTTAACAAAAGATAGAAACAATCAAGTTTGTATCCACACAAACGTAAGCCTAAATCCATTGTTCTACTATAAAGTATCAAAGAGGATGGCTAATACTCTATCTATCGTTTTCAGCTTTGGTATTCAGCTAAGATTAACAAATTATTTTCCTATAAATATTAGGTTTTATTTATTTTTCTATCAAGTCAACAGATTTTAGGAGGATTTATGTATGTTACTGTAAAAGAAACTATACATTATTTATTAAGATTGGTATTTCGCTAACTAATAAGGGAGTTTTGATAATTTTGATTCTGATAACTGCAAGCATTGCGTGGACATTAAAATGTAGGAATTGTCAATATCTTTGTATTTGAATTGTAAAATAATTATTTAGTGCTAGACAAAGACAAATAAAACGATCATTTCTGTCTTGTTAACAAGGGAAATAAACTGTTATCACAGAATATTGCTTGGCGGCGTGTGAAAGTAAACCTCGTATTCATAGCACAAAAAATACTGTCTCGTTTTCTAATACATTGGCGATACTTTAGAGATTTTAATTAAATCCTCTCTGTGAAAATGATAAAAAAGAATTCGATAAAAAAAATGTAAAGTGAATTAGAATTAGTCGACATTTCGACACACTCTAATATATTCATGAAGTGAAATGATTTAGTTTTGAACGCTTTCTTTTAATGACCACCCTCTGCAGACTTACTTTTTTGTTTGTTTTACTTTCATTTACTACAGCAAAAAATTGCTTTAATCAATCTATGTTCCATGACATTTTTCACTTATTTTTGTTTATTCTTCTATTACAGTCGCAAAAAAAAAAAAATTAACGAAAAAAAATAATGCGGATTTCAGAGTTCATAGTAGAATATTTCTACAATATATGTGAAAAAAAAACGACTTCTAAAATTCTTTTATACCTATCACATTTTCATGAATTTTTTCACATTCCCTTCCCAAGAAAGGCAATAAAACCACTACAATGTAAGCAGTTGCTGAATGTGCTAGAACATACAAAATAAAAGTAATATTATGTGGAAAAGGAGAATTGTGTATCAGGAAGCAAAAAGACAAAAATAGAACGATTGACATTGCATTTGCATTTTTGAAGATTCATGTTAACAGAAAAGCAATAGATCGAAAAGAAACCTAAAATCAAGAAATACGAGCGAAGAAATTGTTAGCAACTTACGGTTGAATATAACCAATTTGGCTTTAAAATGATGAGACTTTATCGTTAATATAGCACAGAATAATATAACTGTATTCGAAATTCTTGACAAAAGAAGTGCTTTGGTTTTCAGTGTTACTTTCAGGGTTTTGGAATATAGGCAACTTAACTTGTGTATAGTATCTATAAAATGACGCTGCTTGGGCATGTCACCAAAGCATAAACGCGCCATCATTTTTACATTTTATGGCACAGTTTATACGTATACTCTGAAGGCATTTTTATATAAGCGGCATGTGTTTACTGTGACGCTGACTAAATCACTTCATTAATACACAACCGAGATCATCATTTTTAGATTTGTGCCGTGTTTTTCTATGTTTCATTAATTGCCACTCACATTCATCGTAAAGATTTAACAATTTCACCGTATTTTAGTATATAGTGGTTGTCTCAACACCAAAATCTTCAGTCCGAGGTTTCATACTTACACCGTTGTCGTTTATTTTTCCAGCAGTTTGGCTTTCTGTGAAATTGGTAAACATAAATACTTAGTTTTTTATTCTTTTCCCAACACATATACACTACCGGCCATAATTATTTGGCCACCACAGTTTCTTTTTAAATAAATTATGCATTTCATACTATTTTAGTATTTATTGCCAAATGAAAATAGAATAGTTCTTTTGTTATTATAATTATTTTGCCAAATTTTACAAGACAAAGAAGCAAAAATGAACTCACCAAATCACCCTAAATTTTCTTCATTCTTTCATTAAGATTGCTATATAGGTAATTATTAAATATTTACAAATTCATTTGACGCATATGTTATTGTTTAATATTAACAAAAAAAAACTATTCTATTTTCAATCACAATTATTCACTTGGCAATAAATACTAAAAATACTATGAAATACATAACTTTTTTAACACACTTGAGTGGCCTAATAATTATGGCCAGTAGAGTAGGTATCTGCAAAATATTAACATTTTTATAATCTCTTTACTAGGAAGAGTGAAGCACCTAGTAAGGCATCCTGGTATGTGTTGTTGTGGTGATCATGAGCAAAAAACTGGTGGCAAATTAGGTTACGTAACTGGGCCGAGGAATCTTTACTCAGAACCGATGATGTCACTTAAAACAGCTGCACATCACTTCGGATCATTTCCATTGCTTTCTGAAATTTTCCATTGACAAAACATGCCAACACCTGTAAATCTTTTGTAATTACGGATAAAGGATACTCAACCTGTATTTGTAAATATTTAAGATAGATTCTGAAGAGAATATAGATTGGCACGACACAGAAAAGAAAACCTTAGAAGCAGACCTAGCAATTGATTTATTTTAATCTTTTCACTTCGTGTCAGTAGTGAAAATTAACCCAGAAAAGCATCATGAATCTCTCTCCTCGGATTTAGCATTAACCGTGTTGATAAAAGGTAGGAAAGTGTTCTCTAAAGCAATAAATAAATAGTATTTTTCTTATTCACGCGTTACAATTAACAAGCCAATCCTTGCCCAGTTAGCACCAGACTTGTTGTCATTTTTGAGATTAGCTACTACTTTTTCCGTATCGAACCAATCAAACATACAATTAAAACGGGCGTAAATAGTTGTGTCATAAGCTAAATTACAATGTTGAAAGCTGAAACCATCGCGAAGGTCATTGATGAAAAAAAGGAACAACGTAGGTCCAAAGATAGAGCCCTCGAAGGCACCTGCGTCAATGTAAAATTATATAGAACAGGTCAGCTTTTATATTGTGATTTCTTAACAGAAATACCTAGGAAGGGTTCTGACAGAGGTGGAAATTGTGACATTGAGATCCAAAGACGCATTGGCACAGCCAAGGACGCGTTTCAAAAGCTAAGCAGTGTACCGAGAGGCAGGAAAACCTCATTTAGCACAAAGAAAAGAGTGCTGGATTACTCTGTGATATTTGTTTTTCTGTATAGAAATTCATGTTGGACAATCTCCTCAAGGATGAAGGAGAGGCTTGAAGTAGCAGAAATGTTGTTTTACAAAAGCATGATGAGGATACCATGGACTGATCATGTGAGCAACAATGAGGTGTTGGAGAGGAAGCAAACAAAATGAAAAATCATACTTAATATCAGGAAGAGACCGATAAGGCTTCTTGGATACGCAATGAGGAAAGAGGGCCTGGAGAAGTTATTATTCACAGGATGGATAGAAGCAAAAAGACAGGTGAAATCAGCGCGAGACGTACTTGTTCAGTCTGAGCAAATGGATGGCTGAGCGTGATTTAAAAGGTATAGCAATGGAAAAAATATTGAGAGCAACATGAGACAGAGCCAGGTTGAAGTCCATGACCGCTTACATCATGAAGGGACACAGCACATAAAGTAAAAGAAACTGCAGATCTGAATTTTCCTCGATAAGACCTTGGGTGTTTGTAGACAATCTGAGACAATATTCGTGTCCACCTGCTTGAACTTCCTGTTTTAGTCTTCAGAAGCTGATGTTATTTTCGCATAAAAATTCTTATTCTGAAGGGAACTATTGTTCTTGATCATTTTTTTGTTGGTATGTGTAACGGATGATTTTTGCTACGAATACCAGACGATAGCTTTCTTCTCACTACAGATAATAACAGAAGGAGTAATTTCGTTTGAATGTTGCATCGTGATATACGGATGTCTTCATCTCATTCTCTTTATGAGCTATGAAAACATTCTGAAATGCAAGATTGTTATTAGTTTCCTCGTCTATTATGAACTAGTTAGTAGATCATTCTGAGATCAAATCTTCCAGCACTATTTGTACTGCTTTCTGATGTTGGTACAGTTTCAGATAGTAATCCACATACATCAGCCATATTGCTAGCTTAAAGGAGAATTGTAATCAAGAACCTACATTGACAGCAAACCACTTGCATACGAAGTGGAAATTAAATCAGCTGGTATAGAAACATAGTCAGGGGCGTAAGACAAGAATGTTTTCTCACCGGATTTATTCAACGTGTACAGTGAAACAATTCTGAAGAGATAGTGTCATTGACAGGATTCGTCATTGTGGCCACAGTCGCATCAATGTAAGATACCTGGATGACAGCGTGCTGATATCAGACACGGAAAAGAAAATGCAACTCCTTTCGACAGAAAGTAGCGTTAAAAAGCGAGAAGAATGTACTATGCATAAACTTCAAGAAAACTGAATACATGGTCATCAGTAAATAGAATTCCTCAAATTACTAACTACAGGTCGGCAAAACTAAAATAAAACAAATAAAGAAATTTAAATACCTGGGTAATGTTCTAACAGAAGATGGAAATGCCGACACTGAGATCCGAATACGCATTGACATGTCCAATGACGCATTTCAAAAGCTAATCAGAATAGTGAGAAACTGGAAAAGCTCACTGGAAACAAAGGAAAGTGATAGACTGCTCTGTGATATATGTCCTTCTGTATGTTGGACGATCTCTTCAAGAATGAAGGAGAGGTCTAGGCATCAGAAATGTGGTTCTACAGAAGGATGTTGAGGATACATTGGACCGAAAATGTGAGCAACGACGAGTAGTTAAAGAGGATGCAAACAAGAAAAAAAAAACAATACTTAATATTAGGATAGCTGAGGTTCCTGGAATGCCTACTGAGGAAAGAGGGCCTGAATAATCTGATACTCAGCGGAGTTATAGAAAGAAAAAGAAATTAAAAAGCAGCACGAGTCATACATGATGGGCTTGAGCAAAACAAATGGCGGTGTAAGTTTTCATAGAGACACTAAGAAAATATATAACCGGTCATAAGGACAGGAGTAAGTGAAATTTCACGATCTTCATTGTCTTGAAGGAACACCTCACAGAAAGATAAATTATAACCAGCAAGGGAGTACGTTGTGGTGCAATAGATATCTGCTACGAATTAGAAATCGGAGAGAAGTGTTCGAATTTCATTTTAGTTCATTTATGCGCAAATACTCTTGGAAAATATATGAACCCTTCCTTTCTCCATACAGATATAGGTTAAATAGCAGTACAATTTGGATTATATAGCCTTGGTTGTCAAACAAAAAATAACAACTTACTGCGGAAAAATCTTCTGCCTAGTTAGCCATGAATCGAAATAGACATGATCACCCAAGCATGTATTACATGCGCCACATAATAATTAGCAAAACAAACTAAAATCACGAAGGACTAGACGAGATATTTCTAGACACGTGTAGGGAAACAAGAGAAATGAAGATCCGTAAATTGAATAAAGTGTTTAGTTTTGCTTTCTGTAGTTAGACGTGATGAAGCCAGAAGCTTCAACAGCGGAAAAGTTGTAATAACATCAATAAAATTGAGAAAAGTAATTTATATGAGAATAATACAATATCTGGTATGTTCTACGTCACAAATTTTGAAGGTCTAAATTCCTGCTTTATGCGTTGGGCTCACGACACTTCTGCAAATAAAATGTTTTGCGATCATCACAGTATTTAGTATTGTGAAATTATTTCTAACTCTTTTGTAGACATTTATATACTATAAATTAATTTATCAAAACATTTGATTAAATTTAAATAAGCTGAATTGTTTAGAAAAAATATATTAACAAAATCCCAACCTCGTGAATTTTACGTAGGAAACTCAATTGTACTTTTTACCTTTTACTTGTTAGCATTTTTCCCCAAAATTTTGTTTTGATCGGTCAATGTATGTTGATGAACGGATGGATGGACTAACGGAAACCAAATTATTTTATATATAAATGATTTTTTGGAGGAAACCAGATGTTATAAATGTATTGAGAAACAAGTTACTTTTATATACAGTACTGTGCAAATGCATTAGGACAAGAACTATTTTATCTTTTATGAGACATCAAAAAATAAAGTTTAAAATCACTCCTGTCCTAACACTTTTGCACACTAGCGGTAGTGTGCAAAAGTATTAGGACAGGGGTGATTTTCCTAAAAACCTCGCTGAAATTCAAATACAGGGTGATAAGCCAAGTAAACTGCTAATAAATATTGATTATTTAAAACTAGAGGTAAAAGAAATGTATTAAAAAGAAGTTATATTTAATTTTTCCTATATTCTATTAAAAAAGTTATTTTCAAACTACTCATTATTCTATTATACTTGAATATGACTGGCTTTTTTCTTATTTCTCCTTTCGAATCGATAAATTTAATGTTACTTCGCAAGACACACTTTGGGAACAAATAAAAGCTGCTTGGCAGGAGATACCATTAGATACATTGAAGAAGCACGTGATGTCAATACTTGACAGAATAAAGGCTGTGATCAAAGCAAAAGCCATTATACTAAATATTAAATTTATTTTGTCACACATATGTTTTTCTTGTTAAAGCAGTTTTTGAGTAAATCAAATAAAAAGAAATATTTTATCTTTTATGAGGCAGAAAATAAACAATTTAGATAAAAGAATTTTTATCTAAATTGTTTATTTTCTCCCTCATAAAAGATAAAATATTTCTAGTCCTAATACTTTTGCACAGTACTGTAGCTTTTAGAAATATTCAAAATTCTCGGTTCATTTGGACAGTATAATTTGTAATACAGTTTCCATAATCTCACAAATATTTATATTGTTTTCATCTGTTGTCTGTCAATCATCACAAGCAAACTCTCCTGCCTCCCATAAGCATGGACCAAGCTAGTCTCCCTGAGAACAATACACTGCGCCTCCTCGGCCTTACCCTCTCTTCTGATCTCAGATGGAACCGTCGAATCCATAGCTAAATCCACTGCGAAAAAGTTTGGGTCACTGTGTCGGGCCAGGTTGTTATTCCCGCCTGAATCCATCCTGCATATATACAAATCAACTATTCGTCCGTGCATGGACTACTGCTGCCATATATGGGTAGGCGCCCCTGCTGTTCATCTCAGTTTTCTCGACAGGCTCCAAAGGAGAATCAGTAATGTGATAGGTACCGACCTGGCGGCTTGACTACAGCCACTTCCCAAGCGACCAAATGTGGCCTCCATCTGTCTGTTCTGTAAATACTTTCATGGCTTCTGCTCCAACGAACTTAAGTCACTGGAGCCTCCTCAACAGGTGTTTACACGTGCAACCAGATTGGCAACTGGGTCCCACCCATTCACAGTTAGATTAACCAAATGCAGACGACAATTCTACTCATGCAGCTTCTTCTCTCGCACTTCCCACCCGTGGAACTCGCTCCCATATTCTTGCTTTCCTGAGAGATACAACCTCCAGGAATTCAAATGCAATGTCAATACTCATCTATTAACCACTTGACTCTAGTTCTTTCCCCACCCCGTATATCCTTTCCTTTCTCTCCACCTTTTGAAACTGTCATCACACCTGTATTCCCATCATTCTATTGCTCTTCTCTAACTACTTCGTCTTCCTCTTCACTCTCTTCTAATTAATCTTTTTACATTAGGTAGGCCCCTGCACATCAATGGCATTACCGCCTTGCTCGGGGTGATACAATTAAAACAAAAGTACTTTTACTACAGCTGAAAAAAAAAGAGATCAAGTTTAACCTTATTAAATTATTATTGAAAACAGTTTGTTATTGTTGCGAAAAATATTACAAACAAATAAGGAGTTCTTTTTTCCAACCATTAAATTCCTTTGTTCATCTGAAAGACATTATTTTAATAAAAGTTTTATTCAAGGTGTAGTTATTTTGGATTCCAACTCAAATTATCCAGTTATTATTTCCTTAAATTATCCACATTTACAATTTAATCTTTATAAATGTTACCGTCAAACTTCAGTAAAAAACAAAAATATTCTGTTAGGTTGGAAAGGAATCCTATCACATTTTTATATGATCAGTTCTCGGGTTCTTTTTTAATAATTACAGAAAAATAAGCGTTTACAGTTACGATCTAATGGTTTTCCTTCTTTGGCTATTTACTAGAAATCATGGTGGGTAAATTATTGATCAATTTCACTCTCTTGACATAACTTTAGATCAAACCTAAATCAGACACTTTGTGACTTATAAATTCAAAACGGGCTCTTTAGCAACGGAAACGGGAAGAAATATTCATTCTCTCTACGGAAATGAAACTTTAAATGACCGGATATGACCATGATCGTTTATCCCATTTCTTTCAGGAAAACAGCGCATTCGATGATTCCTCTCAATTTGAACGAATATTGAAATTCTGCAAACCTCACTTTGGGAAAATCCTAAGCAAAGTACACGTGAATTTACAAAAAATAAATAAATAAATAAAAATATAAATAAAGGAAAAGCATCAACTCATTACCCTTTGACCCTAAAACAATTTTCACGAAATCAGAAAAATAACGAAGCTTGTCTCACATAATTGGAGTGATTACCATATCACACAAGACTAAGGTGTCGACTGAATATTTATAATATACCAGTCTCACAAATGTTTAACTCTCTTATTAGATCCAAATTTTATTCACTAAAATTATAGATCTCGTGAATATTTTATAATCATATGTAACGATAGTTTCATCCAAATCGTATACTCTATAATTATGTGTAAGATTTATATTACTATGCCTACACACTAACGTACATATTATAATATAGTATATAGAAAAATCATATTCTATAATTATGCCCAAATTGCATAATCTATAATTATTCCTAAAATGTATACTCTATTATCATATCCTAGTTACATATTCTATAATTATGTGTAACATGTATATTACTATACATACACACTAACGTTTATATTATATTATAGCATATAGAAAGAGTATATTCAATAATTATATCCAAATTTGATAATCTATAATGTTAGTGTAGATTCTATAACTGTATCAAAAATTTATATCATAGGATATCATATTTGTAATCTTTATATTTATGTGGAACGTCTATATCTGTAATTATATCCAAATTCTATATTCTATAACAAAACGACAATTTTAACAAACAACGACAAATAGAAATTCATATTGAAGATACAAGCACATCGAAGAATATTTTTCTTCTTCTTTTGTGTCGTGTCTTTTCAGGACGTAGGTGGTAAGTATCCCCTGTCACTATTAACAATTTTCTCTCTAGTATCTCTCAAACCCCGTTCCGCCATCCACATGCCCAAACCGATCAAATATTTCTCGCGCTGCCTTCCTCTCTCTCACGTTCTCTCTATTTGCACGTTAAATATTATATTTTCCAGTTCTTTCTTCCTCATTAGGTTTCTCAGAAGACTCAGCTGTCTGTTCTTAATGCTAAGTATCTTTTTTTTCTTTTGCATCCTGTCCAAAACCTTGTCGTTGCTCACAATTAAGTACGACACTAATACTCAAAAGACATATTTCTTTTACCAGAGTACCGATTTTCTTGGTGACGCACCTTGGAGTAAAATATTTAGCCTTCCTACTGGAAATTGTCGCTCTAAAATCTTTTCGTTGTTAAAAGCCGCTATTTAGTTTGTGTAGCATTGGTTGGTTTGAGAAACATTGAATCCTCGCCCAAAGAGTTATACCTCAGCTAATGATAACACAAAAGAATCTGTTATGGCTGTACAGGTCCACGCGAGAGTTACAGTCTTGATTGCAATGAATTTATGTCGCCTTGGTATTCCCTCGTGTCACCTGATGTCGGCTTGGAGTTTTCTTTCCGTTGAGCACGTTTCTATTTTATTTTTCTATTTGGCGTGAGTCTCTCACATTATCCAGCTTCGGTGTGAATCGCATTCCATCGAGAGCGACATCTTCTCACCTCTTGATGAATGGAATTTAATAAATTTCAAATAAAATATTTCAATTTTTGTTATCCTCAGCATTCTTCTGCAGAACCACATTTCTGTTGCTTCGGGTTTCTTCTCCACATTTAAGAAGATTGTTAAGTATTCGATGCCACACAGAAAAACAAATATCCCATAAAAATCTAGAACTCTTTTCTTATTTTGAAAGAAATCTTTCTGTACTCAGCTTAGCTTTTAATATACGTCCCTGCTCATAAAAATACGCCTTCGGATCTCAGTGTTGCACTTTCCATTCGATGTCAGAGCACTTCCCAAGTACTGAAATTTCTGCATCTGTTTGATTTTAGTATCGCCAACCTATAGTTGGCATTTTGAGGTTCTATTTTTTGTGGTGTTCAGTTTGTTGGGCTATAAACAGTATCATAAGTCATAGAATCCTAAAATAAAACGAACCAGTTTATTCCGATAAATGTTAACGTCAACAGGAAGTATTTAACAATAAATTAAATAGCAGGTTCAGCTTCTCGTGATTACTAATCTGAAATTTGCATTACACGTCGGTGATATTGCGAGACCATATTAACCCAGAAGATTATGGCATTAAATATGTATGCTTTTCCTTCATTCTTTTTATTTTTCTATTGCTATTGATTATCTTATCATATTTTCCGATCATTATAAAATTGTGTAAGGTGAAACTGTTTTATTATTCTTTTAGAGATGAGAACGGATATGGGTTGATTACCGGCAAAAGTAAAGTTTTATATCAGAAGGATCAAAGACTTGTCAAATAGATGCTAATACATTATAAATGACTTGGATAGTTATCATCTTGATTAAAAATATCAGTTATGAATATGGAAGCCTTTGTTTATTCTCCACCTTCAAATACGACACGGTTTTATTTCTAGGTTAATACCAGGGAAGCCACTAAATGTGAAGGACAACCATCAAAATAATAAAAATAATAAAGAATAATCTTAATAATATTACTTATTAGGTTCAATATCTCAAACTTCGGATTTAGTTTGTTATTTTTGGTGAGATATTGAAGGGTTGTACACTCTGATCATTTCTGTCGTCCTCGATCGATTTCCGAACACAAGCTCACATAACTTATATAAACACCATTACAATACTACAGATGTCCCAGTATTGAAACATTCATTTCTTTAATTACCAAATCCTACTGTTAAATTGTAGATTTCTTTGCTAGTTTCCATAATATGTCTAAAAATGATTTCACCTTATGAGATTATTTCCGTACCTTCTTTCCTGAAACCTGTTGAACATTTAAACTATGTCTTCTTAGCAAATCGGATCACTCTGTAATGTCTGTTGATGTTTAATTTGACTTTCAATTAAGCACGACACTAATACTCAAAAGACATATTTCTTTGACCAGAGTACCGATTTTCTTGGTGACGCACCTTGGAGTAAAATGTTTAGCCTTCCTACTGGAAATTGTCGCTCTAAAATCTTTTCGTTGTTAAAAGCCGCTATTTAGTTTGTGTAGCATTGGTTGGTTTGAGAAACATTGAATCCTCGCCCAAAGAGTTATACCTCAGCTAATGATAACACAAAAGAATCTGTTATGGCTGTACAGGTCCACGCGAGAGTTACAGTCTTGATTGCAATGAATTTATGTCGCCTTAGTATTCCCTCGTGTCACCTGATGTCGGCTTGGAGTTTTCTTTCCGTTGAGCACGCTTCTATTTGGCGGTGAGTCTCTTACATTATTCAGCTTCGGTGTGAATCGCATTCCATCGAGAGCGACATCTTCTCACCTCTTGATGAATGGAATTTAATAAATATCAAATAAAAATATAATTTTTTTTGTTTACATTTGCTTGCTCCGCCGCTACAGGTAAAAGGAATTAATTTTTCTGTTGAGCAATTTTCCGCTGAGCAAACCACGCCTCCTTGTTTCTGCTCATAATAATTGTAAATGTGTCCACGAAGACGCTATGTCGTTTTATGCAAATAGAATGTGGAACGCTATAGCTTCTCCTTCGTTAGATATTGTGACTAATGACTGGACGATAATAGTTGATCGTCTAAGCACCTCTTAAATGTGGCACAAGGCCAAAAGTATGTGGTACCCAGTGAGGATCTATCTCACTAGTCAGTTGTAATATATTCTAGCGAGACAAACTTGATAAGCATTACACCACTGCGAAGTGCTCTGGCTGGCCTATAATAGTACTATATAAGTGTTTTCTTGAACTCAGTTTCTTCCTTGCCTCTCCTTTCAACTTTGCACTAAAGCATTTGATTTCTCTTTCATTCCTTGTAGTTCCATTCATACTATTGGTACTACCGTCTTTAATTTGAAGTTAAAGACGAATGATTTGCTTAGAAGTACTCGTAAATTGCTCTCGACTCATTAGGTGTATGTTTACTTGATTTTTCATGTAAAAAAAAACTCTTGACCCTGTGATTTACATATAACTTCATCCGTGATATCCACTATTATCTCGAAAATAGAGCCACCTCACAAAGCCTGTGAACTCTGTGGTATCCCAGTAATTGAAATATAACTCTGAATTATTTTATGTTCATTCCAAGATACAAAATAGATGAGTTGCTGATTGTTTTTGTTCAGATTGTCGGAAATCTTCTTCAATTTTTCCTGTTATTAAAAATCTGAAGAGCCCTCTGATGTTCAAACTATCAACATATCACTCTTCGACATCTTTTTGGCAAAGTACAAGACGCTTCAATGGAATTGGTTAAACATCTCAGAGGATAGTTTATCTTTCATACTATACAACTTTCAATTCTTTAAGCGAACAGCCGATTTTTGGCCCGTTATTTCTGAATGAGTATGTCACTTATTCCTTCCATTCATTTCGTTTACAAAGCTTCCTTTAAATTTTCAAAAAGTTTATTATTTTTTATTAACG